>JAHHFK020001837.1:0-212500 GCA_024533555.2 Aedes koreicus
AATTTAAAATTAACAGAATAATGCAATTAGTTATGTGTTGTATAACAGTCGAATAATACAATACAAAAAACAATCCACGCTAATCCATCCAGAACTGCGATTTGAGGGACCCTAGTAAAAATAAGAGTCCGTAGTTGCATTTCGTGCCTTTTGGCAACTTTGCTTCTATTGATGTCCAAGCTCATCGATTTAGCACCACCCAGGGGAGACTTGGTCATATACCCAATGATTTCATTAGCTCCAATCCGCTCAACCAATCGCAATGTTTTGTGATATAGTGGACGGATTATTATAATTTGAGGTAACGCAATGCAGACGTCTTCCAAATTTGGCAGATCGACAGGCAATCGGTGGAGACCCACCTGGTACCTCATAGCAAAAAGGCGGACCGAAAGATTTGATGAGCTACCTCCCCCATATTGGGTGGGCAGCGCCCCAAAAGCAAAACAAACTTTTTCATATGAAACACGATACACCGCACGGTCTCAACAGAACGCGGTTTCGTTCAAGACACAGCTCTTCACAAAGTAAACACTTATAAATATTACAAAAAAAATAGCGAAATTAAAGGAAAAAATGACAGCAAAATGTAAACCATGTCATCCAGAATGCAGTGCCGATTTCGATCCTAATGTGGTATGAGTTTTGTTTTGCTCTGAATCTATGCAAACGAGTTCACAATTTCGGTAGAATTTATAGCTGGTTCCAAAGTCCTGGTATCCAACTTCTTTTAAAAAATAAGCATATATTTTTTACAAGAACAAAAATTAAATTTAACCGTTCTATCATAAATCATTGACTCGACCGAAAGAAGCTCACATAATCTAACGTCGTTCCATTGCAAATTGCAGGCACCTGTTGGTAGCATACATCATCCCTGGAATTACCTCGTTTGTTTGTATTTCGAACTTCTGTCTGTTCTGCAGTCTAGACTATCGTCGCTGGTGACACTCAGCAGTGCATATTTAAGATTTTCTTTGAACCAACCTTCTACGAGTTCATCACATCAATCTGAACCGTTTGACATATAAGTTCATCATTAAACTCTCGTAATTAAATTGGCACCAACTACAAATATGGCCAGTGGGACATGATTACACCTCACCACATTGTCGCCTTCATCTAGATCATGTCATTGCCAGATCGCACGCGCCAATCTTCGAGGAACAGGTTCGATCCATCGTCTTTCAGTGCCGCTTTGACCACGAACTGGAAGACTGTCCCGGAATTGATTCAACCTGACGCGCGACGGCGTGCGACAAGTTTTGCTTTCTGTATGAACACAAAGCGAGCACTTCCGCCTCTACATCAACCGACCGACCGTTTGGAGAGCTTTTTCATCCGTGAAACGGTTTTTTTTTCTCCTTCTTTCCCAGCACTTGACGGTGGTCCATTCGGCCGGCGACTGGCGGATGTCAAACTAATTGATAATAAAAGCATACGCTGATGCACGTGACGACGACGGACGCTCCCAAGACCCACAAGAGGAACAGGAAAATGGTGTTCGAATCAAAACAGAAAATTTCATTACGTTGCACCCCGCTCTCGGAACGGGGAGTCCATTAGCAAGACTCACGAGAATCTGATGCTCGTTTTTTGTTCGTAATAAAATTATGTCGGATCGCTTTATCGTTCGTGAAAGTTATTAATATTTACATTTCATTGATTGAATGTGAGATGCTACGAACATGCGCGTCTGATTAGATATCCAGTGCACCTTCCTTACCGAGAGTTGATCTTAGGTAACTCGCTCGTTTCCTTCTGTTTACATTGCATCAACAACATCGAAGGCGGCGGCAGCAGCAGCAGAATAACCCAGGAAACAAGACTGGTTGATTTGATTCAGCTTTTTCCCGACAACAACAAAAAAAAAGCACCAAATCAGCAGTTGATTCAATTCAATCGTAAGCACCCTCCTCGAGCGGAGGCACGAAGAACTTCCCTCCCCATTGGAGCTTCAACCGACACAGATTTTACCCTCTTACCGTTAATGATATTACACACGTATGTTTTTTTTTTTTTCGTAATCGACTGCATAAAAAAGGGTACACACTGAATTACATCGCAAGCGCCATCATCTCGAATCACGAAACCGTTTGCTCCCACCCCAAACCCCCTCACACCACATCTTCTTTCTTGATGCAATCAAACGACTCAAGACGATGATGCACTTGTTGTTCCATCACGCAGGGGCTCCAAAGAAGCATGAATCAACAGCTGGATTGGTGAAGGAAATGAAAGTACGCGCCCTTCAGTCGGTCTATGCCGGGGGGATCTGGGATATGCAACAGATGATGACGACGACGACGATGGCAATGATGATTTCTTTCTTTTCATCAGATTGAACAATCTCCCCCTGTTTCCCGCCTTTCGGGATCGCTGCCTTCGTGAGCCGGCTTATTACTGCTGCTGTGATGCAGGACCGTGTTTACATAAATTGATACATGATACTGTCGAGCGTCGTCGTAGTCGACGGCTTTGGCGGTGGTGGCGCTCAACACTTAATCCCATCATCCACTAGTGGTGGTATTTGGACACTACTTGTTGCAGATTACGAAGCTTCTGAGTTGGATGAGTTAGTTTGCGTCATATCGTGCAGTACTCGTTGGTGTCCCACAAAAAGAAGGATGCTGCAACTTTGTTGCAAAAGAAGGGGGCAAATTTTAGTGACACCATTCCTATGATGCTTTCGATTGATGAGCAGGGGCAGAATCCTGTCGAAAACAGTAATTTCCGCTAGGAATCAATTTCGCAGCATGGAGTAACAAGTGGTTCTTCAAAACAAGTTCGATGTAGTAATTAGTTTTGCACAGCCAACCTATCTTTGGGAACAACTGCAACTCTAGCCTTCTTTTGTTTTTATGTTAATCTGTGAATTCGCTGTTTTTTATACGCTTCGAGTTTCAAATCATGGGTGATGATATTCTAGATCGACGTATGGAAAATATTCAGAGCCTTGGCCATCACTCGCCCTGATTGTGTCGGATGCCTTTGTTTGATTTTGTACATACCCGTCTCGTATCTTTTATGGTGCGGAAGATAAATCTCTCGTTCACATCGATGTATTTATGTCCCAAGATCTCTATCTTTTTAGCGTAAGCCAAACAAATATGTACAATGAAAAACAGCATAGCATTTCCCGGTCATACAATCTCCTCCTTGTAGCACACTTGTTGCGATTTGGTTGAGATAACATAAATATGACTTGCTAAGTCATAATCAAGTTACTACAACTAATTATGATCATAGTGTGCTACTTGGGCTGGATTGGCTGTTGTAGAGACGATTTCGTTCTCTTTGCTCAACACCTGACCAGGTCCTTATCATCAGCAGGGATGGGATGGAAGTATTGATTAGATGTCTACTTAAGAAGATGCCGAGAACTCATGCGTCCTTCATAAATATTTGGAGTTGGAAATTGGATGGGAATGTGCGAGAGGCTTTCCTTGGCGAAAAAGCACATTGTTCACACAATGTTCTGCGAATACCAAATTGAGGTAAGACAACGCCAAAATAGTACCTCTCACACTGAAAATTTATTTTCGTAAATTAGCTTTCACTCGCTTCGTAATCATGGATTTTGTACATAGAACATATGTCTCGTATATTGTATGAAACATTCATATTGCTTTTTACCTAGTGAAATGCTATCATTACACCTTTTTGTAAAATGCACGAAATAGATTTCGTGAAGACCAGCCAATCGCTGCTTTGCTTATGTTGCTGCTGGGATGGGCGGGAATAATTTATTTATCCCAAAATACAAATTGAAGCGCTGTCGAGAGTTATAACTTCATACTCATTATTCAATTATCACCTCACGAGTCGCCATGGTATAGTGAGATCAACCGAGGATGCAGTATCAGCTCTTTCCAAAAATACATGATCGAATCCCATGTCAGAAACATTAAAAAAGACGCTGGACAACTCCACGTGGTTGCGCTTTTTTGTCAATTACATTTCGAGTCGATAAAGTAGATCTCGCAGTCATTCAGGCAACCATCAGAGAGACGTTTCTTTTAAATTGTTAACAAAATATTCGTAGCTCTTTGTATTGTTTTCGTACAATGCACGAATGTTGTTTCTGTGTCAACAAATGCTTCGTGCTTTTGACAGTTGTGCGTGTGCCATTAATTACGAATGTATCTTCATAAAAAGAACAAATCAGTTTCGTTGCTGATAACAACGAACAAATTCGTTAGTTCTACCTTCGATTTTGTTATATAAACTAAAATTAACTTTCAGTGCAGGTATTCCCAGGTATACGACTATTTACAACTAGGTGGGCGACTATCTACAAGGTGGGGATTTTGGGGTTGGGGGGGGAGCCAACAAAAAGTGGAGGACAGGGGGGGAAAAAAAAAATGATAAAAAAAAAAAAATTGAACGACGATGGCAAAAAAGGTGCAAGGCAAATGGGGCGGGAAATAAGGGAAAGGAAAAAGGGGGTCCACCGGACCCCGCACAAAACAAGCATAACTCGAGGGGACAGTGTTGGGAAGAAAGACGTGATGGAGGTAGTGAGAAACCGGATCGACGAACTCTATGATTATGTAAAGGACAGGCACAACGTCCACAAGGAAATTAAAGAGATGGCGACGCGTGTCAAATCAGCCGTGATTGCAGCCGAACGCGAACAGTACGCACAGAAGATGAAATCGGAAACTGCCGAAAAGGTTCTTGAGGACAGCCAAAAGGCAACAGAAAAGGTTGATGCACTGCAGACGCCAAAGAAACCCCAGAACCCACGCTCGGAGAGAGGAAAAGGGACACACCAGGAGAGGAAGAAGGAGCTGAAAAAGCTCAAAAACGACTAGGAGAAAGTTGAAGCCGATGGGGCACTGTCGGCAACCAGAAAGACAAAAAGAAGAAGAATCAGCAGGAAGTGAAAACGTTAGGAGAGAAGAAGAAGTAGATGCCTAAGTCTCGTCGGGAGCGAAGTAAGGGTGACGCTCTAATTGTTGAGGTAAAAAGTGGACCGACGTACGCTGAACTCCTCCGAAAAGTGAGAGCTGATCCTGGAGCTGATGGAGTTGGAGGAACTAGGGGAGAGAAGGTGGTAAAAACCAGGCGCACCCAGAAAGGTGAGATGCTCTTCGAGCTGAAGAAGGATCCTGCTATCAAGAGCACAGCCTTCAAGACTCTCGTCGAAAAGTCTCTTGGTGAGCAGGCGATAGTTATTATTATTGTTTATTACAGTCAACAGGTAAAATATTTGCCCCAATGACCGGCATCTTAAAACTAAAATCACAAAACTACAAAATTAATCAAATTAACAAAAAATACGTCTAAAACTACACTTATTTGTTTCCTTATGTACATTAAAATCAAATACAAAGTAACAACTATTAAAAAGACGACTCATGCTGCGCATTGGCTCATGGAGCCCATAGTTGGTTCTTGCCGCGGGAAGGCTCAGGAATGAATGTGCGCGTAAAGGGTGTCCACGATGAAATTGCCACACTATGAAATTGCTCTAACTTTTTAACCGTTGGGTAGAATTTAATGAAAATTTGGGTGGATTTAGTTCATAGTGCATTATTTATCCTGCAAGTTTTAAAGTCCTGTGATCAAAACTCGCGGAAATGGAGTCGAAAGAACAGCTCGTGCGTGATAAAATCTTGCGCATTCATCACGAGAACAAGGATCTCTCGCATCGTTCCATCGCTAAAACGTTGGGAATCGCGAATTCCACGGTGTCGCGAGTGATTAAGCGGTTCGAGGAACGGTTGACCACCGATCGGAAGCCCAGAAGTGAAGGAAAAAGTATTCCGTACAACACCAAAAATCACAACCGCGTAGTTGGGGCCTTCAACCGAAATCCGAACGCCTCCGTTCGGGATGTGGCTAAGAAGCTGCACCTAAGCCGAAGTTTTGTCCAGAAGGTCAAAACTAAGGCTGGGCTTCGAACGTTCAAGGTACAAAAGGCCCCTAATCGCGACGAGAAGCAGAACAAGTCCGCCAAAACCCGTGCCAGGAAGTTGTACCTCAACATGCTGACGAAAGTTGAATGCTGCATCATCGACGACGAAACATATGTGAAGGCCGACTTCAAACAGATCCCTGGCAACCTGTTTTTCACGGCCAAGGATAAGTTCAGCGTTCCGGAGCATGTCCGCACTCAGAAGATGTCCAAATTTGCGAAGAAATTCCTGGTTTGGCAAGCCATCTGCACGTGCGGGAAGCGGAGTGCACCTTTCGTGACCCAGGACACGATGAACGGACAGGTGTACATAAAAGAGTGCCTCCAGAAGCGGCTGCTTCCTCTCCTGAAGGCCCACAACGTCCCAACAATCTTCTGGCCGGATTTGGCCTCATGCCACTACTCCAAGGACGTGCTGAAGTGGTATGCGGACAATAAGGTCAATTTCGTGCCGAAAATGTTCAACCCTTCCAACACTCCGGAGCTCCGCCCCATCGAGAAGTACTGGGCGATTATGAAGCAGCACCTTCTTAAACGACCTAAGGTAGTGAAGACAGTCGAGGAACTGAAGAAAGTATGGGTTTACATGCAAAAAACGGTTGATTCACAGGTTGTGCAGAATCTTATGGCCGGGGTTAAGGCCAAGGTGCGGGCATTTGCGTATGGACTGTAAATAAAATACGAGTAAAGTGGTAAAATGAAGTTTAATAGTTATTTCTCAATCCCTGAAAATTTGATGGCAATCGGATGAAAACTCGAATTTTGCGAATCAATTTTGTGTGTGGCAATTTCATCGTGGACACCCTTTAGATTACGGCGGCGTATGTTGATGTCCAGCATGCTGAGCAGTCTAGAACAATCAATGTTCCCTTGTAGGAGATCGCCAATAAAACAGGCTTTTGCCACGTTACGCCTTCCATCAAGTGGTTGAGGGTTGATGAGCTGGCACCGACTGCTATGCTGGGTAGATTGAACGGGTCTCTCCACCTGAGATGACGTAGGGCAAATCGAATGAATTCCCGCTGAATGGCCTCAACACGCTGGATTTCATTCTGGTAATAGGGAGACCAGACAACCGAAAAATATTCCAGAATAGGGCGAACGATTAAATTGCAGTTAAGGCTCTCTCACAAGAGATTGTGATCGAGTGCAAGGATTTTGACAAGATCACAACAGAAGACGAGGAGGGCGTTGAAGGAGCACTGCGATCTTGGAGATCGGTCGGTCGCACACAGACGGCGGCGATACGTCTGCCGACAGCTGCAGCCAACAAGCTGTTGGAGGCGGGTCAAGTAAAAGTTGAGTGGTCGGTGGTAGGCTCACTGAGAATCGTCCCTCGAGTTCCAAAGGAATTGGAGAGATGCTTTAAGTGCATTGGTTTTGGTCACCAGGCGAGGAACTGCAAAGGTCCTGACAGATCTGATCTGTGCAGGATATGCGGGGAGAAGGGTCACTTTGCAAGAGACTGCACAAAGCAACCGAGATGCATGCTTTGCAAAAAGAGGACTGAAACGACCACATGACGGGGGCAACAGGTGCCCTGTATATAAAAAGGCGACAGCAGGTCGGCAGTAATAGAGGTAATTCAAATACACCTCAATCATTGCGGAAAAGAACAGCAACTGGTGGGGCAGTAGACAACAGAAATAAAGTGGGAGTCGCAATGATTGGGGGGTTGGGGGGGGGGGGAGGGGGGGGGGGGGGGGGCGGGGGGGGGGTGGGAGGGAGGGGGGGGGTGTTTGTGGTGGGAGGGGGTGGGGGAGGTGAAGTTGGTTGGGGAAGAAAAAAAATAAAAAAAAAAGAAAAAACATATAAAAAAAAAAAAAAAAAAACATGCAGAGAGCGGGTGGGGGGGTGGGGGAACACGCAAAAAACTCCATCTTCTATTTCTGTTTCTTTTCGTTGTTGGATTTAAATTTGTTTTTATTTGCCTTTTTAATTTTTATTTTGTATTTAATGTTTTTGTTAAGGTTTCAGTTATTTTAAGGAGTGTATCGAAAAGTAGTTATAAACTTCCAAATAATAAAATAGGCATGAAAACATGGTTAAAATTAACATACTATTTCAGTTTATTATAGCTTAACATGTTTACAAAAGATCCAAACGGAAAAACTAGTCATCATGTTCATTTCTGTAGAATGCCCGTACCTTTGATTTGACACCTGCCATCAAATTCTGCACAGTGACCTTTGTGCACTTCCTGGATGCCGCTGCCCAATTTTTCTTAAAATCGGTCATGTTTTGGGACACTGTACCATCCTTCTTAAATATACGCTTGACTATTGCCCAATAGCGTTCGATCGGTCGCAACTGGGGACAGTTTGGTGGGTTGATGTATTTTTCTACGAACTTGATGTTATTCTCCGTCAGCCACTGTAGAGTGGATTTGGCGTAATGTGCCGATGCCAAATCTGGCCAGAAGAGAGGAGGGGACTGGTGCTTTCTATACAATGGTAGCAACCTGTTCTTCAAACATTCCTTTTGATAAATCTCAGCATTTATAGTTCCTTTTGTATAGAAAATTGAAGAACGCAAGCCACATGTGCAAATAGCTTGCCAAATGAGCACCTTCTGACCGAATTTCTCCATCGCAACAGTCGTATCTGCGGTTGGCACACGTTCCCCAACAGATTTAGTATAAAACTGCGGCCCCGGTAGCGTTCTTGAATCTTCTTTAACGTATGTTTCGTCATCCATCAAAATGCACTGGTCGACATTGTCCAAAATGCAGCTGTACAGCTTTCGAGCCCTGGTTTTGGCACGAGACTTTTGTTCCGGAGTTTGTTTGGGCACTTTCTGCTTTTTGTACGTCTTCAAGTCATTCCTGCGCTTGATTCGTTGAATCATTCCGATGCTGGTCCTGAACTTCTTGGCTAGATCGCGAGTAGAGGCAGATTTGTTCCGTTGAATATAATCCACAACTTTTTGGTCCAAATCGGGGTTGCTGGAGCCGGGTTTCCGGCCACTTCTTGGTAAATCCTTGAGGGAGCACTCCTTACCAAACTTTTCGATGATGCGTTTTACACTTGCCGGGTGAACATTTACTCTTTTCGTAATCTGGTTGTAAGTAACACCCTTTTCGGTGCACCAAGTGTGCAGAATTTTCCTTTTAGTCTCAAATTCAATTCGCGACATTTTGAATACAACTTTATCAACGGAAATGAATGAACCGAATAATCATTTTTGACATGTAAACAAAGCAAATGGCGCTTACACGCTAAAAATATATACAGTAGTTTATGCGTAATAACGCATCGAATGTTTATAACTACTTTTCGATACACTCCTTACAAGACAACCGAAGGCTCTCTGGGTTATTATATTTACAATAAAATAAAACAATCAATACCCGAATCATGCCTTATGCACAACCCTAATTCATTTTTTTTTTTTTTCAATATGACAGATCATCATTTGTAAGATAGGATGGCATATTTTGCTCCACCGAGCATATCGATTCCAATTCAATTTTCCCAAAATCAAATTCACACTTCACTGGCATTTGAAATTTTGATGGGAATCAAATGGAAGGATAATTTTGCTATCTGTGCTTATGTATATGTGAATATAATTCACGCCTAATGGCCTCATAACCGGATCCTTAACGCCATTTTCCCTCGTAAGTAGCATTCAAGACTAAAGGACTCCTATAGGACGGTAGGAGGTACCTTGCTAAAACTCTGATTTTCCGGCTGTCCTGCAACTAATTCAGTAGATTCGTAACATGTAGTAGGGTCAAAGGTAAACTTGTTACCTACCGAAAATCAGGATAATTAGCTGCAAGAGAAAACCCAATTAGGGTAGGTTGGTGGTGTGAGACCCGACTGTAGATTAACTCATTGAAATTAAAAAGCATAGCACTGAATATTATCCCTGACAGCTATGTTATCCTACCGTTTTGGAACATTTACTCTCAAACGTCGAATAAAATGTAACTGGCGCACAAACGTAACACGTTTACATTACTATTCATTGGGTATCACTCAGCAATTAACTTTGGCACGAAGGAAGTTAAATTTCATTAAACCTAATTCAACCCATTCAAATCCATGTCAACTCTATCCCACCGAACATGGTGTAGCTTCCTTATCATTTTAAAAGCAATTTTCCCGAATTAAGCATCCGGAATCGCAAGCGGAGAGCACGAGATCTTTCCATGTTCATGCGTTACCGGTGGCATTCATTATACATCCACAAGAAATGTAAAACTTTTCCACCGCTCGGATCGACTAAAATAATTCGCTTATAAGCCAGATGCTGCCGCCGTACAGGTAGGAAGCTACTTCTTCTGTGGAGCGTAGGCACATCCTGGCGGTGTGTTTTAGTCCGCACTCGAACAGCACTCGAGTTACGCGCAGGCAAACAACTACATACTCCTCCAAACTAGAAACTCACATCCTACGTTCAGTTCAATGCAAACGCATGGCTCACTAGGAACAATGCATAAATTACGTGGCATTGGATAATGTATTTGCATTGTATGTGCGAAGCATCTCAAGATGAGGGTTTAAAATTGTTCAAAACTATACTTCGTCATTTATAGACAGTCCCTATACACAGATGCAATTTATTAGTTCTTGATGAGAATTTTAAGCCAACACTACCTAGTTCCAAAGTACACATGAACACATGCAAACGTTACCTTTTGGGTTGCCATATACAGACCAACTTTTCTCATTATCTGAAGTGTGATTGGGCTTATGACTAGTGATTGCAAGTCAGTAACAATAAAGCAAAATAATAAGTAGTATTATTGAAGTTGGAAGCAGCTTACTCACTATTTCACAGCAGTCAGAAACATTATAAACTAGTTTTGATGATATTATATATATGACATTTAAAGGCTTCATTAAAATAGTGGGGTAGGCTGAATGATTTCAATTCTAAAATATGGTAGAAGCTTGGAACTGATAGTATGCATGTAGTTTCTCAAAATTGTTCGGAGTGATCGAGCAGTTTAAAGGTTCTGTTGATCCTTAAGACTATTGCTAAGGAATACGCCCAGTTCAAGCAGCTAACCATCCTAAAGTTCCAACCACACTGGCCGAAAAAGCTACATCTCCTTCCTCCTTCCTTTGCTGTCTTACCAGCTATCCCTAAAGTCCTTGAAAAGATCTGGCTGAACCAGTCCATACAGTATGCAGAGAACTTAAATCCCTCCGCTAAACACAATAGTATAAAAAAGTGGACTGATTTTATTGATTTTTCATGGAATTACCCTGCCACTTGGTGATTAATCCACCTATACATCGCCAATCGTAGCAACCCTGTTGTGCACAGACAACAAATTGACAGCGTTATCATATGAATTGCAGCAGCCATGGTGAAAACAGTCAAGCAACTACGGTCGATGGTTTGTTCTCACTGCCAGCTCCGGATCGAAGAAGTTGGACATCATATTTCCCATCTGTAGACAGGCTAGAGCATCGAACATAAGCCTGGTTTCGGCCGCTCGACAGTGTTGCGCGACCGGAAAGTGCAGCAGAAGCTGAAGAGGAAGAATGAGGGCAAGGTGGTTTTATCGTTACGCGTATTGGGCCGAGAGGTTGGCGAACCGGGCCGGCCGTGCCTGAGCACCATGCAATCACTCAGAAGGAGTCCATGATAGTGCATTTTGACCCCAACTTATAATATTCTGCTTGACCAAATGCACACATATAGAATGTTAGGTTTGGCATAAATTCATGGGATATTTCATGTCAACATAAGTCAGTTATTGGGGCTTCAAATGGTGAGTTGACAACTTCGAAGGAGGGTGCGACCGACTTCTGGTGCTCACAAGTTCCTACCTCACACCTCCTCGAATCATATGATCACGAAAGACTGCCAGCTGAAACATGGAGAGGCTGGTTGGCATAGCCTGGGCAATGTTGTCATTTTTACAATAGCGAAGTGAGGGATGCGACCTCATATCAATTATTAATTTCAGCACACTTTGCATCATCCCTGCATTCCAAAACCATTTATATCAAGAGCCTGGAGCAATATGACGTGGATGAAAGGCTCAACTTGTTTTTCAACATTTCAGTAACTATAACCACAGAGAACAGACATTGATGTCCATATTCCTTTTCTTGAAAAACGTGTGTAAAAGTTATTGTGGGCATCCGGTATAAGAAGCAAGTGCAGAGAAAACTAAACAAAATTTTTCAGAGGCTAGGCTTTTTATATATTAACATCTACATGACAGTTATCGCACAACTGCAGCGCCGCCTACCAGGAGCATAACGACATAAATTTGAAATGTCGGTTTAAAGTTTTACACAAGTAGCAGACCGAAGATGAACGTCTGTTATCTGTGGTATAACATTTACTTTAAATTTGCACTTCTGAACTTAAAATACTATATTCATAAAAGACTAACATGCGGTTATAAGCAGTATAGGATTATATTTAAATATCTTTTTTAGTGGTATAATGATTAGATAAGCCATTTATTTAAGAAATAAATAATAAATACCAAGCTCTTCGATCACTCCAATTGCCATCTTTTAAATGTAACTAAAACAGTATAAAGACATGTTTTTTTTTTTCTTTCATTGAATTATATCAATAATATTTGGAATGATCTATTCAGTTTTCAGCTTTTCCAGGACTCATAGAATATTAATGCATATTTAATTTTATTTTATTTTCCGAAATAATACAGTGGCTGCCAGATATATTTTGTACATACGCATATTATGTTCTCGTATTGACTTACTGTAGACGCTTTTTACCTTGTCAAGTAATTTTATTTGTGTCTTGAAACTCCATGTTAATCATTCATCCTTTGAAATTAGTATAAATAGCATTTTTGTCTTTTATGATATCTTTATTTTTGATGTCAGGAAAGGAAGTCCTTGTAAAGAACAAGCAAAGTATGGGAAAGTGGGACAACATGGCCCCATAAGCAAAACAACGATTAAAAGAGGAACTAAATGTATTTTGTGTATGTTCTTTGCATTGAGTGATGATTTAAGGTCTTATCTTTAGGATAATAGAAGATTTGATTTAAGAAAAAACTTGAACAAACTTTTTTGATGTATTATGAAGAGTGTGAGCTGTTTAGTGGAATACCTGTAACTAGAAAATAAGAAGAATGATTAGTAATTTCCATTTAATTCCAACTACCTTTATTGCTTATCTTGACAGATACGCGTATTTCGTCTACAATGTGCAGACTTCTTCAGTGTCGTGTACTAATAGTCGAGTATTAGTACACGACACTGAAGAAGTCTGCACATTGTAGACGAAATACGCGTATCTGTCAAGATAAGCAATAAAGGTAGTTGGAATTAAATGGAAATTACTAATCATTCTTCTTATTTTTTTTTGATGTATTAGAATTACACATGGGGTAACATGGCCTTCCTTCGGGGGCATGATGAGCAGGTTATCAAAGAATTGTAAAAGTTATTTATTTTTTATTTTCCCGGCATTTTAGTAATACGTATTGCAAGGAACAACTAAAACACGACTACAGTCAACTCTATCTAACTCGATATTGAAGGGACCATCGAGTTAGGGAGTTTATCGAGTTAAGGAGATACATTTTGAAAATGTGTATGGGAGAAGTGATCGAAGTAGGTAGTCTGGATTTCCGTCGAATTAGGAAGATATCGAGTAAGGTAGAGTTCACTGTATTTGAATTCAAAACTGAAAATTATTTAATACAAATTCATTGTAGAAAGATAAGCAATGCCCGAATTAATCCACCGATGGTGAGACTGAACCCTTCTTACACTTCACCAGAATTACGAACTCAAATGTGGCTAATATGGTAGTGGAGACATATTTTCATCAAAATTCCAGGAATATTAAAGAATATATACATTCTGTTTATAATTTTTTTTATATGTGATTCTGTGTATTTGTTAATGATTGTTATGAATGTATTAAAAATATTTCTCTTTATCTTTTTGTTTATTTTTTTTTTTTATATGTAAAAAAATAAATATTAAAAATTTTATATTTTTTTAATAATGTATATTCCAGGAATATTGGATATGTATAATTGGTTTTAAATTGAATATTTGTTAATTTGGAAGTTTGGTTGGGGGGGGGAAAATGCATAAATTTTTAGTGTTTTGTTTTTAAAAAGGGAAAAAAAAAATAGAAATTTTATAAGGAGAGGTGTGAGACAATCCTAAGCGTCAATTTTGATTATCGATATGGATTCAAGATGCTTAATAAGTACATGTTCGTTGAAAATTGTGTACTTATATTAAATGGAGACTTTGTATAATTTTTCAATATACTCGTTGCAGTTCAAAACCGGACCACTCGAGCCAATCGATCCTGCTGTAATTCTATAGAGTCGCATAACGACTGTTTCAGAAAGTATAAGCACACCTTATTTTAACGGTAACTTTGAATATAACTTTGAAAATATTTCAACATGTTTGGCTGCGTCCTTTTGTTTGCACATTTCTGAATGACATAGCATCAAAAAAGTGCTCAGTTTTGTGTTACCTATCAAAATGCGCGGTCTTATTCCGGAACAACGAAAAAGTATCGTGCACAAATGGTGCACTGTGAGCGGACTCTCCTTGAGAAAATTGGCCAAGGAAGAGGGTGTAAGCGTCGGAGCGGTACGATCTGCGATTCGAAAATATAGAGAACAGTGTACGTTTGAAGATGCACCGAAGAGTGGTCGGAAATCCGGTCCTGTTAGTCCGGATATCGATAAAAAGATCAGGGATGCCTACAAACGAAAACCAGCGACTTCCGTTCGGGATGTTGCGAAAAAACTAGGGACCTCGTCGAGTAACGTCATGCGTGCCAAAGAAAGACTTGGGCTAAAAACATACCGGAAGCAGAAAAAACCCAAAAGGAACCCAAAACAGGCCGCGTCCGTGAAACCACGGGCCCGCAAACTCTACGATTCGTTATTGTGTAGAAATTCTGGGTGTATAATAATGGACAATGCAACGTATGTGAAACTAGATTACAAAACGCTTCCCGGACCACAATTCTATACTGTAAGCGAAGACAAAGACATCCCCGAAACGGAGAAGGCAATTTTTACCGAAAAATTCGGTAAGAAGGTTATGGTTTGGCAGACAATATGCGAGTGTGGTAAAACATCTAGTCCGTACATCACAACGGAGACGATGAACACTCAGACATACGTTAAGGAATGTCTCCAGAAGCGATTATTGCCGATGATCAGGCAGCACGAAGGTCAAGTAGTGTTTTGGCCTGATTTGGCGTCATGTCATTACGCAAACGACACTTTAGAATAGTACAAAAGTCAAAATGTATGTTTCGTGCCGAAAGACATGATTTCGCCGAAATGTCCGGAGGCCCAGCCAATCGAGACTTTTTGGGCTTTAACCAGAGCAAAGCTTCGAAAATTTATAAAACCAGCGGACGACATCCAAAACTTTAAAAAAAGATTGGCCAAAAGTGGTCAAAATGGTGGGAAGTACCACTGTGCAGAAGCTAATGGGTCATGTTCGAGAAAAAGTTAGGAGTCTTGGCTATGATTAAATATTTTGATTAGACGAGAATAAAATATCATATAAAACACAAATACAAATATGATTTGCCAAGTAAAATAATTAAAACAAAAAAAAAACATGACTTTTCTGAAGAACGCAGAGAAGAGAAAAGTGGACCGGCAGAAATGGAAAGGAGATGCCTTAGTTGTAGAGGTGAAGGGGGCAACAACACTTGCTGAAATCCTCAGAAGAGTTAAAGACGATCCGGAGCTAAGGGAGCTAGGAGCAAACGTGATAAAAACCAGGCGCACCCAGAAGGGGGACATGCTATTCGAGTTAAAGAAAGATCCTTCGGTCAAAAGCGCAACGTTCAAGTCACTCGTCGAGATGTCTCTTGGTGACGGTGCGAACGTTAGGGCCTTATCACAGGAGACGGTGGTTGAGTGCCGGGATCTAGATGAGGTAACGACAGTAGACGAAGTGAGAAGTGCGCTGCAGGTGCAGGGTGAACTAGGAGATGAGCCGATGACAATCCGATTGAGAAAGAAATACGGTGGCATGCAGACGGCGGTGATCCGTCTGGCTATAAACTGTTGGCGGTAGGTAAAGTAAAAGTTGGCTGGTCAGTATGTCGGCTAAAAGTCACCCCTCGAGTCACAAAAGAGATGGAACGGTGCTATAAGTGCATAGGATTTGGCTACCTGTCGAGAAACTGAGAAGGACCTGACAGATCGGACCGGTGCCGAAGGTGCGGAGAGAAGGGTCATATCGCTAGCGACTGCAAGAAGCAAACTAGGTGCATGCTCTGTACGAGTGAGGATGACAACGACCACATCACGGGAAGCTACAAATGCCCAGTGTATCAAAAAGTGAGGGCGAGTCTGCAATGATTGAGATAATCCAGATAAATCTGAACCATTGTGACATCGAACTCAACGGAAACCATGTGCGACGTTGCAATCATTGCAGAGCCGTATCGAGTACCCTTGGATAGCGGCAAGTGGGTGGCAGATAGAGCAGGAATGGCTGCCATACATGTTATGGGTAGATATCCTATCCAAGAAGTGGTTTCAAGCACGCATGAAGGTTTCATGACAGCCAAAATCAATGGAATCTTTATATGCAGTTGCTACGCACCACCTCGATGGACGGCGGACCAATATCACCAGATTTTGGATGAACTCACCGTATATCTGATCGGGCGGAGACCTGTCATCATCGCAGGAGACTTTAATGCTTGAGCAGAAGAGTGGGGTAGCAGATGTACCAACGCCCGTGGGTTCAGCCTTCTGGAAGCGCTGGTAAAGTTGGAGGTTCAGCTGGTCAATGAAGGCACCGTCAGCACTTTTCGCAGAGATGGTCGTGAGTCCATTATCGACGTTTCTTTTTGCAGTCCATCGTTGATGAGAAACATGAATTGGAGAGTGAGCGAGGAGTACACAAATAGCGATCATCGGACGATAAGGTACACAATCGGCAAAGGGAACTCAGTATCAGTACGACGGATGAATACGAGCGAACGAAACTGGAAGACAAAGGAGTTCGATAGCGACCTCTTTACAGAAGCACTGCGTGTGGAAAGTGCCCTCTCGGACACGGAAGAGCTGACAGCATGGTTTACTGCGGCATGTGATACCAACATGCCGAGGAAGTTGAAGCCAAGAAACGAACGGCGCCCAGTATACTAGTGGAACGAGGCACTCAGTAACCTTCGTGCTAGTTGTCGCAAAGCCAGAAGGCGAGTTCAGCGAGCAAAAACGGAAGCGGATAGAGAAAAGCGTAGGGTGGCATTCCAGGTAGCCAGAACCGCATTAAAACGAGAAGTACGGAGAAACAAGTCCAGCTGTTTCGAAGAACTGTGCCGAGATGTCGATGCAAATCCCTGGGGCAACGCTTACCGAGTAGTGCTGGCAAAGTTTAAGGGTCAAGCGTCACCGGTTGAAGGATGCCCGGATAAGCTGAAGACGATCGTGGATGGTCTCTTCCCGCAGCACGACCCTACGGCATGGCCACCGACACCGTACGGCAATGAAGTTGCAGCAGCAACTGGTGGTACACGAGTCTCCAACGATGAGCTCTTGTCAGTGGCAAAAGGGCTGAAGGTGAACAAAGCTCCGGGTCCGGATGGAATTCCCAACGTGGCATTGAAAGCGGCGCTATAGAGGTATCCCGACATGTTTAGGAGTGTGTTGCAGAATTGTCTAGAAGAGGGGAGATTTCCAGACAGGTGGAAGATTCAGAAGCTGGTGCTACTGCCAAAGCCAGGAAATACGCCAGGGGATCCAGCATCGTATCGACCCATATGCTTGTTGGATATACTTGGCAAGCTATTGGAAAAGATCATCCTAAACAGGTTGATGAAGTGCACGGAGAGCGAGCATGGCTTGTCATCAAACCAATTCGGGTTCCGGAAAGGAAGGTCAAGGGATGCAATTCAGATTGTCGTCGACAGTGCGTATAAGGCACTCAAGCAGCAGAGGAGAGGTAAGCGATATTGTACAGTGATAACGATAGACGTCAAGACTGCCTTTAATAGCGCTAGCTGGGAAGCCATCGCCGAAGCGCTACACAGAATCAGGGTTCCTGACTATCTGTGCAAGATTTTGAGTAGCTACGTCCAGAACCGGGTTCTGCTGTACGATACAGAAATGGGCCAAAAGTCGATTAGGATCACGGCGGGAGTGCCACAAGTTTCCATCCTTGGACCGACGCTTTAGAACGCAATGTGCAATGGTGTGTTAACACTGAAGTTGCCAACGGGAGTCAAGATCGTTGGTTTTGCAGACGATATTGTCCTGACAGTTTCAGGCGAGACGCTAGAGGAAGTGGAGATGTTGGCGACCGAAGCGATTGACACGGTTGAAAACTGGATGCGCGAAGCTAAACTGCAGATATACTGCACACCACAAAACAGGCCTGCTAGTGGTCAGCAATTGCAAAGCAGAGACACGGGCGGAAATCGTTGTGGGAGGGCATGTCATAGCCTCGAAGCGAGCACTGAAGTACTTGGGAGTGATGATCGACGACCGGCTGAACTTCAACAGCCACGTCGATTATTCCTGCGAAAAAGCGGCAAAGGCTATTAACGCGATAACCAGAATCATTCCGAATAGCTAAGGATCTACCAGTAGTAAGCGGCGTCTACTAGCTAGCGTTTCCTCTTCAATACTGAGGTACAGCGGGCCAGCCTGGATTTCAGCGTTGGAAGGCAAGAAGAATCGTGTTAAATTAAACAGAACGTATCGTCTCATGGCCATGCGAGTTGGATGGGCATCTCTTTGGAAGCAGTATGTGTTATCGCCGGAATGATTCCTATCGACATTATCCTGGTCGAGGACAGTGAGTGCTACACGGGGAAGGGAACCAAAGGTGTTCGGAAGATCGTGCGAGCGGCATCGATGGCGAAATGGCAGCAGGAGTGGAACACGGTGAGAAACGGTAGGTGGACACACCGGCTCAAACCGGTCCTGTCGTCTTGGACAAACAAAAAAAACATGGCGAAATAAACTTTCACTTGACGCAGTTCCTGTCCGGTCATGGATGCTTCAGAAAGTATCGGTTTGGACACGCAACGTCACCCGTCTGTCCAGTGTGTGAAAACGTAGAAGAAACACCGGAGCACGTGATTTTCGATTGCCCAAGGTTTGAGGAAGTTCGGAGGGAGATGCCAGTGCTTAATACGGAGAACATCATCGAGGAAATGTGTCGAGATGAGAGCACCTGGAATGCCGTTAATAGTGTAGTGACGCAAATTATGACTGAGTTGCAGCGCGAATGGAGGGAACATCAGCGGTCAAACAGTGTCGGTGTCCCACGAGGGTGACTGTGAAGGAGGGCACGTTATGACGACCGGCTACTCCATATCGGTACACGTTTCGATGGGCACATAAAGCAGCACAAAATAACGTCGACAAGAGCTAAAATAATAGAGAAGTGCATGAGCACAGCCGCCCCCTGAAGTAGTCGCTTCATCGTGGTCCCGGGGGAGAAGGCAAAGAGAAATAAAGAATGATTTTTAGTGGTTAGGCGCGGAAGCGAGTCCCATTACCGCTTGAGTGGGGGGGGCACACACACACACCCGTCCAGGGTCCCGGGGGAGACGGCAAAGAGAAATAAAGAATGTTTTTTAGTGATTAGGCGCGGAAGCGAGTTCCATTACCGGTTGAGTGAGTCCCACACACACACACACACACACACACACACACGCAGGCGCACACACACACACACACACACACACACACACACACACACACACACACACACACACACACACACACACACACACACACACACATATACACAGACATGCGCTTGTCCATGCGTCCAAGGCTGTCAACGCGATAGTAAGGATTATGCCAAACATCGGCGGGCCGAGGAGCATCAAGAGACGCCTTCTGGCAAGCGTTGCAACCTCAACTCTGAGGTATGGAGTTCCGGCCTGGGCCGCAGCGTTGAAAACAAAGCGTAACCGGGATAAACTGAACAGAGTATTTCGACTCATGGCTATGCGGGTCGCAAGCGCCTACCGAACGATTTCATCGGAGGCAGTATGCGTCATCGCTGGGATGATGCCCATTTGCCTCACCCTGGTTGAGGATGTGGAATGCTATCAGAGGAGGAATACAAGGAACGTGAGGGGTATCGTCAAAACGGACTCGTTGGCTAAGTGGCAGCAAGAGTGGGACAATGCAGGAAATGGAAGGTGGACCCACCGGCTCATCCCAAATGTGTCTGCGTGGGTGAATAGGAAGCATGGAGAAGTGAACTTCCATCTGACGCAGTTCCTGTCCGAGCACGGCTGCTTCCGGAAATATCTGCATCGGTTTGGTCACGCACCTTCGCCTCTCTGTCCAGAGTGCGGAAACGTAGAAGAAACACCGGAGCACGTCATCTTCGAATGTCCTAGATTCGAAGAAGCGCGCAGGGATATGCCTGGTATGACCGCCGACAATGTCGAACGCGAAATATGCCGCGAAGAAGAGAAATGGAACGCTGTCGACCGGGTAGTAACGCGAATGCTGTCCGAACTGCAGAGGAAGTGGCGTGATGATCAACGTTCCAACGCCACTGGCTAGATCGGTTTCGGAAGAAATTCTTTCGCCGGGGAACTCTCCGCCGGAGTAGGCTAGATCCACTGCCGGGGACTAGTTGAGTAGATCTCGAAGCAGCACCGGACTGGGTCGTCGGGGCACCAGTGAACCGGACGCCTGGCTCCACTGGCATCGCTGGATTGACTTCGGCACCCTACCGGTTGGCCCGCGAATAACAGAAGAATCGGTCTCGGAAGAATGTCCACCGCCGGGGAACTCTTTGTCGGTGTAGGCTAGGTCCACCGCCGGGGACTAGTCGAGTAGAGCGCGGACAAATACTGGATTTGGATCGTCGGGGCGCCAGCGAACCCGAAGTCAGTATCCACCCGGAATCGCCGGACCGACCTCGGTATCCTACCAGTTCGTCCATTGATGTGGGAGGACAATAATGTGCCAGGTTCGTCCATTGAGGTGGGAGGTCAATTAACCGATTACTTATAGGAGCCAAAGGGCTCAGCATGACGAATGTCGATCGCTGATTGGCGAAAATTATGCTAACAATATAACTACAGGAGCCCAGGGGCTCGGCATGATGGGAGCCAAAGGGCTCGGCACGAACGGAGCCAAAAGGCTCAGCTAAAATAAAATTATAAATGGGACGAGGTGCACATTGCACATAACACCTCCCCTCCGAAGTAATATTACATGGTAGTCCCGGAGGGGAAGCTCAGGTGATGGTGAACTAGGAGAGTGTTTTTAGTGGGTAGGCACACAGGTGAATCCCACACAGCGCCAAAAAACAAACACTGGCATGTGCATGAACAATTACAGGCCAGTCTTTAGAAGATTTTTTGAACTCCTAGCTGCATGAAAAAAAACCAATTTGGTGCTCGGTTCGTGGGGCGGGGTTGGGTGTATTATACCCCCCGTGCTCCGGGGGCCCGAAAAAAAGTCGGGTTTTCAAGCGATCTTAATACCCTTATTTTGGTGTAAGAAGGGTAAAAATGAAGAAAACTCAATCGCCAAATAGCTATTGAACGTAATTAAAACATTATGTCTGATCAATTCAGTAACTTAAAATACGGAGATCTGATATATTATAAGAACAGTAACCCAACCAAGCTCTCTACAAATATTTTGCAGGTATCTCTGGGTGGCAGATTTGTCTCGGCGCACAAGCGCCAGCTTAAGGTTGTGCCAGCCTCTTGTCGGAAGGCGTCCAGGACTTTTGCTTTCCGAGATGAGAGAGCTTCTTTGCCAACCATGGAACCTTTAGAACATACGTTGTCGATGATGGTGAGGCTTTGTTTTGCTGCTGACTCTTTCATTTTTTTTCGGGGGAGGAGGCTGCACCAACGAGATACTACCAACAGGATACTTTAGATGACGGCATTTGTCGATCGAAAAGAAAGTGCAAAATGAGGAAGTACGAAGATTATGTATACTATTAGTGTAGCTTTAAGCATGTTATATTTTGGTATTTTGAGCCAGAATTCTGAAGTTCTGCACACGAATTGTTTTTGCATTCTGAACTCTTTGGATATTGAAAATACATTAGTTAGAAAACATTTTCTGAAATATTTTGAATTTCAACTTAAGGATAGAGGAGTTGTTATGGTGTAACATACAAAGTCTTTTCATATAATTCGGAAAGGTTGACACCTCAGAGAATGACTGCTATAATTGAGAGAGGTAGAGAGAGCAAAGCTGAGATGAAGGATTGTACTCGAATAGGATGAATACATGTCATTAGAACTTTGACTACGAACGTGATAACAAGTCTTTTTATTTCGTCCCTACGGAAAGAGTCTACAGTTATAACAAAAACTAACATTATTAACTAACCGCTTGAAGCAGGAAACTGGTTGCGTTATTGATCATGCCTAGCAACTTCCGTAGAACATCATGGCTGACTATACAGCAAGCTCCAGTAGAAACTGTGGTCAAAGAAGATTCACCTTCGCACCAAATGTACCATGTACAAAATGCTTATAAGACCTGGGGTTCTCTACGGACATGAGACTTGGACCATGCTCAAAGAGGACTTGCAAAGCATTACTGGCATGTCGTCCTTGATGCTCTCAAATGCTCCTGAATTCTTGAATGTGGTAGGAATGGCGTTATCAAAAAAAACGTTTGTTGAAACTCACCCAACGATTAATTTATACTAACTTGTAGGCGTTTAACAGCCATGTATACGTCCATATCATTGGAATACATGGTTTTCAACCCCCGGAAGCTCAGCTGCTTAATCAAATTTTGCGCAAAATGAAAGTAGCACAAATAACATTCTGCTTCCGGAAAAATCTCTTTCATCACGTTTATGACAGCTTTCTCGAAATCAGAGATGGTGAATTTTGGACGTAACTCAAGCTGTGCTTCTTGGCATATTTCCAGCAGTGCTTCAAATGCCCAGGAGCAAGTTTCCTGGGTTTTGTTGTTCAGCAACATGAATACCATCGGTACAACTCCGTCGTAATCCTGATAGGGTACAGATCCGTCAACGTTTTCTGCAGTTCATCTGGAACGATAAATTCACCATCCTGTTCAACGACACGTAATCCGCTTCCACTTGCTTGCGTTTTTTCCAAATCAAAATTTTTTTGGTTGTTCGACGCCCCGGGGTGGAGGACGGGGGGGGGGGGGGTTGTGCGTAAAAATCTTGGGGGGTATTTTTGGAGGCATCTTTTTTTGACACTGTTTTTTAGTTTTTTATTCCTTTTTTTTCCTTTTCTTTTCTTGGCTGTAGGGGTGAAAAATTGTTGTTGTTTTTTTCTTTTATTGTGTGAGCAATGTGGGCGCCTTTTTGTAGTGTGTTTTTTGCACGCGTCTTTTGGAGCGTTTGTTTGGATTTTTTTGAATGCATTCGTGTGGCACAGTCCGAGTAGTATCGATCATTGCCTTTAAATAATAGAAAAAATATTTCTAAAGTTATAACATCAGTTAAATGCGAATAATTACCTCCTTGTTAATGTTGTACAGGTATCCATTGATACTTAGCATCTGCTTTCCTTTTTTGAGAATCAACCACTGTTAATACTGGTACAACTTCTTCATCGATAAACCCATGGAAATCCTCTTCATTCATGGCACTCATTTTCTCAATAATTCAACAATTCAACATCGAACATAAGATAAAAACTGGTACTTTAAAATCCTCACTGTCTCAATCAAAGAACATCAATGAAAGACGCCGGAATCAATCATTCTCTGTCCCTCTCGACCGTTCTGTTTCGAAGCACAATTGCACGCTGAAAAATATTTACCCAGTTTGAATAATTTTTCACACTATTTTTAATTTGCCTACTGAAATCAGAAATTTTCAGTCAAATTAACTCAAAAATCTGAATGAATACTACTTATTGTGTAGTTATCCAATTATGAGTAACCCTAATCATAGTTGAATATAATTCAACTTTGAGAAAAATGAATGTAAACTTAAATACACTAAACAAGAAAATTATCCAATTTTTATTTAAATTTTTAAATTACGAATTTAGGCTTTTCCGTCTGCCAGTAATAAGTCAGCTCGAGTAGCAGACTTATTCGATAATTATACATCTGTCAAGTTTAAGTGGGAATTCGTGAATTGGAACACAGCCTTAGTAATCATTCATCATATAAAAATATGCAAAGGTCAATCTAAATGACCTACATGTTTTAAATACATATCTTAACTTCATCACGAGAGGCTGAATCACAAAAGTCGCACCGGTCCACTTTGTCGCTCTGCCGAATTTATTCGGCCTTTTGTGATTCAGCCTCTCGTGATTCGGCCTTTTGTTTATTTCGGCCTTTTGTGGTTTTGGCCCTTTGTAATTCGGCCTTTTGGGTGGCCTTTGTGGTGGTTGGGGGTGTGGGTTGGGGGGCGGGGGGTGGGGGGGGGGGGGTGGGGCGGGGGGAAGGGACAGGGGGGTGGGGGGGAAGAGGGGGGGGGGACGTAAGGGGGGGGAGGGGGAGAGGGGGGGGGGGGGGGGAGGGGGAGGTAGGTGAGTTGTGGGGAGGAGATGTAAAAATAAAAAAAAGGGGGAAGGATGTGGTTGGAAAAGTTTCGATTATTAACACTTTTCTGCCTTTCGATACTTTGCAGCTTTAGAGAATTCAGCCTCCCGGAATAGGTAGGTATTAGCTTTTTGTGTCCGCTTAACTAAAATCTCCACCTGCAGTGAACAGCAATGTGCATTACTAGCCAACCGCAAGCGATTTGTCCAAATTATTTCCCAGTCGTTCATCCGCTTATCCGCAATTCTGATTGCGCGAAAGTTCAACCCAATATGAGTAATAATACATGTGGCGTGCTGTGCGTGCCGGATTTGTTGGGCGCGAACAGGACAAAATAAATTTGTCACTCACTTTATCCGAAACCGCGCCATAAACAAACGCTCGGGAAGAGAGCACGTTGAAATACTGCCTTCAATATTTTATCAGTGCTAGTGGGAGCAATCCGCCAACGGGTCGGTCTGTTAGTATGCACAATGGAACGCATTATGTAGTCTGCGTGTTTGCATGGCTTTGGGTCTAGGCTTGGCTGTTTGATCATATAATGGCCATCTCGTCGTCGTTTATCGTGCATCCTCGCCTGCAGCAGAATAGTTCATCGTTTTAATATCAGATTGAATGTGGTTGGGTACGAGTTTGGTGGTGGAGGGATACCCCTTCGGAAGAAGAGAAACCACGCGACCCCATATAAACCATCGCTGCCCCGAAAGTGTGTAAATCCTGGCTTGTAATGACTGAGGGTACAACATTATAGATTCATTGGGCTGTGGGGTTGCGAAATATTGGTTTACATCTCGTCGATTGGCTGGCATTTGCCGTTTGTATGAGTTTATATCGGACGTGCCGCGGTTCGCTGTGTGCTTATAGAGGATCTATTAATTTTGCGTGAATTTGCTAATTACTGCAAAGGGCGCTGACCAAGGGATTACCGAAAGCCTCAAATTAATGTTTTTCGTTTGGCATAGACCGGACTTGATTTATTCAGTTTGCACCGAACGTGATAATTCAGTTACCCCGATAATGTTAGTACAGATGTTACTGGGCGGCGGTTTCCATTCTAGTTACTAGCAGTTAAATCCGCGCTTTGCATTTCAAACACGTACATATAGGCTAGTTTCGGGTGTAAAAACAAAAGCTAGGCTTGTCTTCAATCGGCATAAAATTCCTCATTTTATTACCAATCTTATATTAATCCTATAAATTTCATCTTTTAAGAAGGTAAAATTTTCACACACACACACACAGTGAAATCGATTTGAACTCAAAATGATATCTCACACATGCTTATCTCTGTTCGATACTAAAATAATAGTCACACATTCACTCAATTTCACCTTCAGCATTCAATGATCCGCAATTTTCCACTACTTGCACTTCCGGTTATCTGCTTTCACCGCCCGCCTCGCCATTGTGCACGTTGATGACGGTCCGAACCTTCGACAGAAGGGATTTCATCCGTTCGTACTTACCGGTGGAGTTGGGTAAATTCTCAAAATTAATCACATCGCTAACGCCTTTGGAAAATGCATCTCCACAAGGCAGCGTGTTGAACGGCGTGAACGGTGTCAGGATGGGCGTCCCAAGCGACATTTTCTTCAGCCCCATCGAGGCGGGATCGTCGATGAATGGGACTTTGCTCATTTTTATTTCGTCCAGATTGAAAAATTCCGGTTCCGGCGGACGTTCGGCAGCGTTTTGGTCCGCTGGAAGCGGTGGGGGCGGGGGTGGTGGTGCCATCATGCCTATGGGATACAGGATTACGCGGGGCAACACCAGTGGACTGGAGGTGGATGCTGGCGCTGATTGTGGTGCGGTTTCATTCGATTCTTGCTCTTCGGCTAACATTTCGGCCATTAGCACATCCTCCAGAAGCGAATCGTCGTTCGTCAAGTCGGCAGGGTTCTGTACGCGGGGGGACTGAGCTTCTAGTTGTTTTAAAAGTTCTTCCTGTTTTCTTCTCAAATCGTCTAGCGACGGCGAGTCCGCACGGGTATCCTGGAATGGTACAAGGTTTTGCATACTGGAATTAGGGTTTACAATAATTTTGTTTTTAACTAATCATAAAAATGACTATTACGGTTGAAAGGTGTGTCTCAAGATCCTTAAAGCTACGTTTTACTTTCTTTCAAATAAATGGGTTAATTATATGTTATGCTCAAAAGGTATACTCATAGATTTTTACACTGGTCATCAGGTTTTTGGTCGAAACGTACAAGAATGTTCAGTAATTGTTTCGAATCAGGGTCACGTCAGGGCAAATGTCATTTTCAATGAAAAATCTCATACGACGTTGACCGAAATACACCTGATAATCTCATCTGGTGAAGAAACGATGGTTGAGATTTCTTCAAAAAGTCATCGATTTTTCTGTCATGATAGAACGCGACTGTTTTTAGGTCTTCGCAATTACAGGCACGGTCATTGATATTTTTTGTTATTTTTGACGCAAAAACTTTTTCACTTAGGGCAAGGTGGGGCAAGATGGATCAGTGTCATAATTGAGCGTGAAATAACTTTTCACGTGATACTGCTAGTTTTGCATGGTGTATTACGTATATAATAACATGTTTTCCACCAAGTTCCTTAAGCGCAACACACTGACGAAAAAACGTGTGAACCCGTCGTACACTGAGTAATTTGATAAATATTGGCAATACAGAAGAAATATAACTATTGATGCAGTAAATACAGCAACTGTTCGCTAACTGGGTGCTTTTTAACTTGGCGATTACGTTTCACGATAGTTGTCAGATTACACTGGTCGACAAAAAAGTCTTGAGGCCATGCGATTTGCATCTTTCGTCACAAATTGGCATCAAAATTGAAATTTTGATATATTTTGAGAACCACTCAAATTACTGCCTCAGCTTATATGCATATGCTCTAACAGCATTTTTTTTTTCAATTTTTCAGACATTAACAAACAACTTTGCAGAAAAAAGTGTGTCGATCCGACTTCACCAGAAATAGTTATGACCGTTGAAAGGCATATTTTAGCAAAAAAAAAAAACAGCAAACCCTCCGACATGCGCGGATTCCTTTGATGGTGGTTTCAAATGATTTATGGACTTATGTATTTTTATATTTTATGGATTTATTCAGCAAAGTTGTTCAGTAGATCAAGGGCTTCAGGATGGTAAACTTTAAAGTTCATAATTATCTCACTACGCGGCGCTAGTGTGCATGTAAACTTACTTTATAACCTGTATTTCGATCTCCTTGACATATAGGTAGTTGGCGTCTTGGACAAAGATGTTTGGTTGATTGAGACCTTTAGGATGGTGTTAACATTAGTTCAGAACTCGTCCGCAACGTGGCACTAGTGTACATGTGAACTTTGTTTATTACCTGTATTTTGAGATCTAGATCGTGTATAAATTTACTGTTTTCAGGAAAGTAGGTTGTAAAATTATGAGCTTCCAGACGCTCGAATCAACAGTTCCGAATTATCTCACTACGTGGCGCTAGTGTGCATGTAAACTTACTGTATAATCTGGATCTCGAGATTATTGACATATAGCAAGATGGCACCTTCAAAAAAGGTATTCGAAGGGTTAGAGCTTTTTGAATGGTGTACACATTAGATCAAAATTCATCCGCTACGTGGCGCTAGTGTCCATGTGAACTTTTTTTAATATCTGTATTTTGATATCTAGATCATGTATGAATTCATTGTTTTCAGGAAATTTATTCGAGTAATCTTGGTCTTCCAGACGGACGACTTCATAGTTCAGAAATATTTCACTGCGTGGCGCACGTCTGCCTATGAACTATGTAATGAATGATTACCGCTAGTGCACATAAGTGGCTGATTACCTCAATATGGATATTTTTGGTACATTCTTCTGACAACTTCGGGTAAGTCCTTCAGAGAACATCATGGAAGTTCTGCAGAGACCTTCAGAGAAATTCTTCAGAGAACTTCATGGAATTTCTTCACAGAACTTCAGGGAAATCATTCAGAGAATTTCAAGGAAGTTCTTCAGAGAACTTCATGCAACTTTAAAGAACTTTATGAAAGTTCTTCGGAGAATTTCAGGGTAGTTCTTCAGAGAACTCCAGGAAGGTTCAGCCGAGAACTTCAGAGAAGTCTTTGAGAGAACTTCAGAGATGTTCTTAAGAGAATTGCAGAGAAGTCTGTCAGAGAATTTCGGAGAAGTTCTTCCGAGAACTTCATGAAAGTTCTTCAGAGAACCTCAGGGAAGTCTTTCAGAGAACTTCAGAAAAGTTCATCAGAGAACTTCGGGTAAGTCCTTCAGAGAACTTCTTGGATTTTTTTCAGAGAACTTCAGCGAAGTTCTTCGGAGAACTCCAGGGAAGTTCTTCAGAGAACTTAAGGGAAATTTTTCAGAGAACTTCAGGGAAGTTCTTCAGAGAATTTCAGAAAAAAGCTTCACAAAACTCAAGCGGTTCTGAGAGAACTTCACGGAAGTCTTTCAGAGAACTCCAGAGATGTTCAGAGAACTACAGAGAAGTCTTTCAGAGAACTCAGGTCCAAAATGTCGTCGTTCGCGGGTTTTGTGGGGGAAGATAGTGTGTATTGTTTAGAAACCGTGTAAAGTTAGAGGTCATAAGCGAGTTTTTTTTCTTATTGATTCTGTTTCCTGCAACCAAGTGCCAATATCTAGAACTAGATTTTAGATGAAAATACCACAACCGTGCCAAAGTGAATTTTGATTCGATGTGCAGGCTTAGTTTGTAAATTAATCGGTGCAAGAAGAGTGTATTAGATACAGATATTATGTTACTACCGGAAGGATTCCGACACGCCGGCGACGGCCGAATTGTTGTGGACGAGCTGCGGGCCCAGCAGGACTTGGCCATCGAGGAGAGCTGGTTTGCAAAGCAACAAATAATTTATTTCTACCATATTTTGAAGACAATATCTAATATCCTGTTTTATTTTATTTTGTCTATTATGTTTTGTTTTGTTTTTCGTTATGCTTGTCTCGTTTCAGTCACATTGGAGCGGTCCATTGCTTTTGGCGGATAGTGCTACATACTTTCAGCGTATCGTTAACCAAAACGAACCCTGCTGCTAACCTTTCCCCAACTATCCAACATCCCAGTGATTTCTCGTGGAAGTGCAGAGGATTTCTCGGCTTCCCTCAAAGCGAGTATCATGTCAACACGTTCCTTCCCATTCCCTACTTGACCAGCATTCGGGCACGGCCGGCGCCGGTATTGCTTTATAATGGGTCACCAGTTTTTACACATTGAAGATGTATGTTAGTCCCAAACAACATCTGTTGGTTCTTTGTGCAAATACAGCTGATCTGGCAATAACGGAATTGCATCCGTGGGCGGTCAATCATGCTCATGCTCATGCTCATGCTCTGGGTCTGTGAGATCCACGTAGACTCGGAAAGGTGCCACATCTTTGTCTGTGTAGAGGTATTCCTGCTTTGGTTTTTCTGGTTTCTTGACGTTTTGCTCGTTGTTGATGTTTAGCTGTGTATCTAAAGATGGCGACTTCTTCAAATCACGATTGAAAGATCTGGGGGGTGGATTTAAAGGGTCGCGCCATGCCAGATTAATAAGAGTAGACCTCACAAACTTCCGCTCAATTCTAGAAATCAACACCGCTTCGTAAGGGGACCAAACAACTGATGCATACTCCAGAATAGACCGGACGAGCGAGCAATACAGAGCACGTAGGCACAAGGGATCATCAAAGTCTTGAGCAGTTTTTAGAATGCAGCCTAGCTGACGGTTAGCTTTGTCAATTATTGCCGAATAATGCATTTTTAATGTGATTTGCGCGTCAAGTAGTACTCCAAGGTTCTTAATTTTATCAACACGTTCCAGTTGCTCCCCGTGCAACGTGCAGTTGTGATGAATAGGCATTTTACAACGATGGAACGATATTATAGAGCACTTGGAGACACTCACTTTAAGGAAGTTGTAGCTGCACCAACAAGCTTTTGACGTCGTCTGCAATCAGCTTCTCGTCGGATGACATGGAAAACTGTCAAGTCATCAGCGTAAATGAGCAATCCACCGCTTATCAGAAGGTTAACGATGTCATTGAAAAACAATACGAATGGGGGGGGGGGGGTGCACGCCGGACAGGGAAGAAAACCGGCTGGATTGCGTTATACCAATTTCAAAACTCAGTAGTCTGTTGCCTAAGTATGATCTAAGGCACTTACACATTCTGTTTGAAACCCCCAGTCGTTGCAGTTTTGTCAAGTAGTTTACGGTGTCCAAGGCAGCTTTAATGTAAGTGTAAACTGTGTCAAGTCGCGCTCCAGCATCCAAGCATCCATTGCTGCAGTGGCAGTCGTCGCAAATTAGCAAAGATTACTATTAACCGATCTTTTGGGGTGAAATCCGTGTTGGCAAGAGCTTATGTAGTTTCGACACGTGCTTAGTAAAAATTCGTTGACAATGGATTCAAAACACTTGGTGCCAGCTGCCAGCGATGTTATACCTCGGTACTTAGAGATGTTGGTTTTATCTCCTTTGTTATGTACAGAAAGCATATACGATGACTTCCATGCAGAAGGAAATTGTTGAAGTTGGGGAGATTTGTTGAAAATAGCTTGAAGAGGAGCGGTCAAGGAGCTGATGCAACCATCACCTCAAAAACGTCAAACACAACAAAGTTTATCACATTTCTTCAAAAATCTTCAAAAATCTTCACAATCCCTCGGCAGTCCTCGATGGATTAAATAAGTTCATCGACAGCCATGAATTGTTACCCAAACTCTCTTTTGGGTTTCGTAAAGGACAATCAACGAATACATGTACCACATATATAACGAATCTCATCCAAGCAAATTGAAGAAAAAGTTTAGCCACAATCGGAGTTTTCCTTGACCTAAGTAATGCATTCAACGCAGTCCGCACGGATAAGCTTGAGCAAGTTATGCTAGAATTTAGGATAGCTCAAGAGTATGTACGCTGGATATCAGGATTACTTCGGAATCGCACCGTAACCTTAAGAAGCGGGGAAGAAGAGATCAAGCGAATAATTAGCAACGGACTGCCCCAAGGAGATGTTCTCTCGCCGACCCTTTTTAATTTGTATACAGCCGGCTTGCACGATACCGCAGACGAAAAGGTCATATTGATCCAATACGCGGATGACTTTATCATCATAGTCACTGGAAACAACATGGACAACGCCAAGGCAAAAGCTCAAGGTTGCGTCAACAAATTTGACAAAAAAGCACGTGAGCTGAATCTCTTGATTAATCCTGAAAAGACTAAGGCGATGCTACGTTAGTTTAAGGAGTGTATCGAATATAAGCTATCCACATACATTTGCGTTGTACGCATGTATTTGTGATGGTTTTTTATGCTCTGAACACTGCATGCTGTGCGTTTGACTGTCAGCTTTCTTTTGTTTACTTGTTTGTGCGGTTCAAATTCTGCGTTTTCAAAATGACGCGTATTGAAAAGGAAGTGAAAATTAAGGTTCTGGACACATGGCTAAGTGAGAAGGGTATTACTATGCGAAAATTGGCGAAGCGGTTTGGAATTCATCATGCGAGTGTTAAAACCATCATTAATAAGTTTGGGGAGCACTATTCTTTGGATGAACTACCAGGAAGAGGCAGAAAACCCGGTTCTTCCAACCCGAAACTGGAGTAGAAAGTGGTATCTCTAATCATGAAGAACAAATCAATGTCAATACGTGATTTGGCCAACGAGTGTCGGAATGATCCAGCGTATCAAGAGGCGAAACCACCTGAAGACCTACAAGAAGCAGAAAATCTCGAAACAAAGTGCAGAACAGAAGAAGCGAGCAGCAACAAGGGCCCGGAAATTATATTCGCGTCTTTTGCAGCGTCCGGATGCATGCGTTTTGATGGACGATGAGACCTATGTAAAGGAGGACTCAAAACCCCTTCCAGGTCCACAATACTTTACTTCCGTCGTTGGGGAGGATGTGAGCGATGCGGACAGGTCGATTCAAGTGGAGAAATTCGGTCGAAAGGTACTGGCAATATGTTCCTGTGGTTTGAAGTCAACCATTTTTTACACTACCGGAACTATAAATGCGGAAATCTATCGATCTGAGTGTCTCCAGAAGAGATTGTTGCCTTTATATAAGAAGCATAGTACACCTCCACTGTTTTGGCCGGATTTAGCGTCGGCTCACTATGCCAAAACCACTCTCAATTGGCTTGCGGAAAAGGGTATATATTACGTTGAGAAAAATATCAATCCACCAAATTGCCCTCAGCTTCGACCCATCGAACGTTACTGGGCAATCGTGAAGAGTACAATAGAGGATCAATTTTTTGTATGAATAAAATATCGGTTTTCAACATAATTTGAAAGAAAGTCTGTGGATAGCTTATTTTCGATACACTCCTTATCCATGGTTTATAATAAATTCACTTCACATGTATCACACAAAACCCATTTTCAAGATAGTATCAAAACTTCAATATAATTCCACGTCTTTTCAAATTATTTAGACAAAACTATGCAAAACTAAAACTGCGGCCGATCGCACCGTGGCGTTAAATTTGTCTACATGCTTAGAAAAAAGTACCCAGTGGAATGGTTAAGTGTGGGAAGCCAACGTTGAGTATAATCATGTTAACCTACCGTTGTGTATAAATAACTTACATCTTGTATAATTCTACCCAAAAGTAAGTAATTTGAACCCAATGGTAGGTAAAAATAATTATACCCAACATTGGCTTCCCACACTTAGCTGCTCCGTTGGGTATTTAATAAGGAGTTTTCAACATATCGCAACGTTTTGCTATCTTTGTTCTATACCCATTGGCTGCTTGATTACGAAACAGTGCTAAAAGGATGTGGCGATGTGTCGCAACCTCCTCACTTCACAACTCTAATGAGTAAGTTTTTATAGCCGTGTTTTTATCTTTTAAAAGCGGTGCATGCTATCCTTATATTGTAGTGCATCATATCCCAGTGTTTTGGTGCGTCGCACCCAAATTTTGGGGTGCATATTGAGCAATGAAACAAGCGTTTTACCCCGGTGTCGTCTTGGGATCAAATTGAAAAAGGTTTAAAAAATCATGAAAAATCATCGTTTTGAATTTAAATCACATTTGATCTACAACGAAAACATCGTAATGCACCATACTTAATAACTTCTTCCTAAATTTCAGCTTCCATTCTCTAGTAATGCACGATGTTGCTTAAACGGTGCGTTTTGTACCATCAAATTTCAAACAGCACAAGAGAAAAATTCAACCAAACAAATTCTTTAGTTCGCAAACTGATTTGGTCGTCCTGAAAAGGACGGATTTAGTTTGCGGGGGAGAAACATGGTTCGCGATTTAGGCTTTCTTCTCGGTATTCTTGGTTCAGCTCTTCGTCGTTGCGGGTGGCCATCTGCAGGTGACGTGGGATAGTTGATTCTTGTCTCGTTGTCACGGGCGGCTTTTTCTCGCCAACTCGTAGGCTCTAGCAGCCATGTTTCTCGCAGTGAGGTTGACGGGAGCATCGGCACCAACAGCCAACTGCACCAACGCCTCTCTGGGCAATGACTGCTCGCCAGTGCACCCTCCAGGGAGCTTGCTACCGCCAACTGCGTTCCTACAGCAGATCTTATGGCTGACCCACAATTGATACGCTGCGGATGCGTTGACGTAAATTTGACACAAAACTTATGGGAAAACTGTCAAATTCACGCAAACGCATCCCCAACGTATCAATTGTGGGCCAGCCCTTACTCTGCACAGCTCCATGACTGCCAAAACACTAAATCAAAATGCGATGGTGTACCCGTTATACATCATTCATCGCTGCCTAGGAGACGTTCCTTACTTAAGTATGAAGTCTGTGCTAGGATTATACTGTGCATTTGGTAACTCTGAAAAATCGACATTATAAGACATCATCTTGTTTTAACGTTATTTTCAATAGCTTAGTAATAAAAAAAAACAATCAATTTTAATATTAAAACTGATTTCATTTTCATTTTCATTTTGCAGCGTTTGGTGGGGCAATGAGAGCGCAAGTCACTCCAAAGCCGAGGGTTAGGGAGGGGTAATGGCGAACTGGTCTATGCGGACTACTTGAACGCCATGGGCGGTGATAAGGATTAGGTTGGGGTAAGGGGTTTGTAGTGTTTTTTGGATTGAGATGGCCGCTTTGCTACAAAATGATCTGAAATGTTTAATTTGTTTGTGATTTGAAACTAGTAGTGACTGTAATATAACTTTTTCATCTTAAGTAAGATGAATGTTTTTGATAGTTTGACAGTTTTGATTTCGCATATACTTATCTTTGTGTGCTGTCTTTGATTTTTTCGAGGATGCTTCACATGTACTTTTTCTTGAAATAGATATGATCACTTCCTTGTCAAAACCGCATGTAGCCTAGCGCTGAGTAGGTCCTTCGCACTTCAATCGATCCATTTCACAGCCGTTCTCGATCATGAAATCAATAAGAAAATAAGAGCGAAGAGGGTGTTAGTGGTTCATAATATGCAGGGCGTAGGTGAGAGATTATTGGTGATATTTTCACGACGATATTTTCGTTTCTCTGACTAAGAATTCCGAATTCCTAACCTAACAAAATTTGAACAGCATGAACCAGAAGTAATAATGTTTGAATCAAAAAGGATTTAAAAAAAAAAATACTGGATTAAATTTAGACAACAACATTTTAAATTCTAGCCTAGCTTTGGATCTAGTACTCATCCCCATCCCAAACTTAACAATATTTCAAATCACTGACTAACTAATCTGACACTTGGAAAAGAACAGTTCTATTTCCTATCTAGTTTCTTTTTTTTTATTTATTTATTATCTGGTATGGAGGACACATGCTATAAAATGCATGGAAAGGTAACGATAAAATAAGAAGAAAGACTAGCAACCCCCATCCAACCCCAACCACCTTCATCGCCCGTCCCGACAGACACGCGCATCCCGTCCACAATACGCAGACCCCCCCAGTGCCATGCACTAATACTCGAGAGTCGATATTAGTACACGAGACTGAAGAAGTCCGCACACCGTAGACGAAACACGCGTATCCGTCAAGACAAGCAACAAATGTAGCTGAGATCAAACGGAAACTACCAATTCCTCTTCTAATTTTCCAGTTACAGGCATTCCACTAAAAAGCTCACACTTTCCAGGATTCATACACGGAAAGGTTCATTCTATTGTTCCAATGGTGTTCCTTAAGCGGGCCCTCCGCGTCCTATCTCTAATATACATGCTTGTCTTTGTCAGTCTCAAGTAACACTTTTCTATGACTATGTGCTTCATTTCGAACAGTCAGATAATTACCCTGATCAAAACATTCACCCCTTTCGAAAATGTTGCAATTACATTTAGTTATTATACCATGAGCAAACAGGTATTTCGGTTATTCATTCCATAAAAAAAATGGATGAGTAACAACATAAGTTGTCAATAAAATGAAAAGTGTACTTTTAGTCGTTTCCCTTAGATTGATAGTAAGAAGTCTAAGAGTGAATTGCGGCATAGCCCGCTAGTATCACATCTGATGTTAGTGCCTTTATATAAACGTTCTACGACGTGGCAGTGAAATAAATGATAAGAAAATGTGATACTTTCACTACTGGTCAAATTCTTGGTCTCACATGCATGTTTATAGCATGAGATAAGCCCTCTCACCGTCGACAAGGTGACAAATTTGACCTACGAGAGGGTCTTTACTTTAAACACTTATTCTTGAGCAGAAATTGAAATGGAATCGAAATTACACTGAAATGGAACCGAAACGAAATCGAAATTAAATTGAAATGGATGCAAAACGGATTCGAAACGGAACCGGAATAGAACCGAAATGGAATTGTAATGGAATTGAAATGGAATCGAAACGAAACCAAAGCGGACCCGAAATAGAACCGAAATGGAGACGAAACGGAATCGAAACGAAACCGATATGGAGCTGAACCAGAAGTGAAATGGAACTACTGTGATTAACACCCCTCTTCTATAGTAAGTCAAACACTAGACCCTCGCTGAGCGGACCCTCCGCACTGTTGCTAAAATAAACTACTTGGAAAGGTTAAATCTACTACTCGTGTTTCCTCCGCGTCCTATCTCTAATAAACATGCTTGTCATCGTCAGTACAAAGTAACACTTATCTGTGGCTTTGTGCTTCATTTCGAACAGTCAGATATTTACCATGATCAAAACATTCACCTTTTTCGAAAATTTTGCAATTACTTTCACTTATTACACCATGGGTAAACCAGGTATTTTGGTTATTCATTCCATGAAACAAGTGGATAAACAACAACATAAGTTGCCACGAAAATGAAAAGTGTACTTTTAGTCGTTTCCCTTTGATTGAAAGTAAAAAGTCTAAGAGTGAATTGCGGCCAGTATCACACCTAATGTTAGTGCCTTTATATAAACGTTCTACGACGTGGCAGTGAAATAAATGTGCAGAATATGTGATACTTTCACTACTGGTCAAATTCTTGGTCTCACATGCATGTTTATAGCATGAGATAAGCCCTCTCACCATCGACAAGGTGACAAATTTGACCCGCGAGAGGGATTTTAATATTAAAACTGATGCATAAAAATATTACAGAAAGATTGGTGCAAAGATTTTGAAAATCGGTCATGAAATTAATTAGTTATTAACGTTCAAAACCTTAGCACGTCTCGTGACGCTCAGAATTATCGTACTCGTAACGTGTACCCCTGTATTGAAAACAAAGACGTAGTCCTACGTCAAAACTAGTAAAAATTAAGTTTAAGTTAGTGAGACCTAAATATTTATCGCGCTAACTACTGTAAGTGGAATTAAATGTAAACATATGAACCTAAAAACTAACTTACAAACTACGTATAACTAACCTTACATTACGTGGTTCGAAGATAGGATTCTTCTGCTTTTCGAACTAAAATTGTAAGCTAACCTAAAAATATAGCTTAGCCTAAATTGTTTGTTTTTAATCAATGCCTCCAATTTGTAACTTGAAGCATACACCGCGCAAAATAGTGTTTGCTGTCGAGATTAGTGCAGAAAAACCCCTCCCCCCAACAGCCTGTGATGCTAACTTCCGGTATTCCGTCGGAGCTCTTGTCGAGCCGCTTTGCAGGATGTTCAAAAAATCTTTTATTGAATCAAAATTTCCCGCAATCTGGAAGGAGTCATTAGTGGTTCCGGTACATAGGAGACAAACGTGACGTTACAAACTAAAACTCGATTCAAAGACAAAAAAACGTTTGGCAGGCATTTGTTGATGTTTCATTGACGAAGAAATTGGTGAAAAGTTTTTCTCGTTCTCGAAATTACGGATCATGAAACTTGAGAAAAGAAAACTAATTGTGCACAAACATCTAGAAAATCAACGGTGTGTCTTGTAAGCAAACGTTACAAAGATACTCTGAGATGATAGAGCACAGCGCATCCATCATTAAAGTGGCACTAGGGATAAAGAGCTGAGGAGAAATGTGTTGAGGTACGTGAAAGGCAACCCAGGTGTCTCCATACGTGATTTGGCAAAGAAATACGATTCCAACTTTTCCACCGTGCGTAACATCCTTTCAAGACAAGGATATAAGTCTTTTTGTGCCAGTAAACATACGAATCGCTCCCTGAAACAGTGGCCATAAAGCGAGCACGGTTACTATACGAACGAGTTTTGACGAAATTTGATGGCTGTATTTTAATGGATGACGAAACATATGTCAAAATGGATTATAAACAAATCCCCGGACAAAAATTTTACCAGGCAACTGGTCGTGGGGATGCCCTTCCAGGTATACATTTGTTTTTGCTGATAAGTTTGCTCGGAAACTAATGATTTGGCAAGAAATCTGCAACTGTGGCCTTAAAACCAAGGTTTTCATCACATCTCACACAATGACGTCGAAGGTTTACATGAAAGAGTGTCTGAAAAAGCGGATTTTACCCTTCTTTCGGCAACACAAGACCAACGTTATGTTTATGCCGGATCTAGCCAGCTGCCACTACTCTAAGGAGGTACTAGAATGGTATGCTGCAAAAAATTTTTAATTTCGCCGCCAAAGAGATTAATCCTCCGAATTGCCCTGAATTCAGACCGATCGAAAAATATTGGGCAATTGTCAAGCGAAAACTTCGAGGATGCGGTAAAGAAGTGACAAATACACAACAAATGCGTTTAAAGTGGAATAAGTTCGCCGGTACAGTGTCACCAGCGATTGAGCAGATCATGATGGCATCGATCACAAGTAAAGTGCGACAGTTCGTTCGAAACGTTGAAATGTAATAACTTGTTTTATAGCGTTTGAAAGCTGAATAAATACCCTTTTGTGTGACGTTTTGATCAACCGTGTATGTTGTCTAATTTTTGAGTTATGATCACTTGAATGCGTCCAAATTTACTTTGAATCGGGCTTTACCGAGGAATCACTAATCTCTCAGCTTTAAACTGTTTGAGATAACATTGAGATGTTTCATGCTTGAGCGCACCAAATGATGCATATCCGACGACCAACCTCGTTTCGTGCCTTGATTTTACCACGACCTGTTATGAGCAATTGGAGAAAGGTACACAAGTAGACCAAATTTTAAATACATTTAAGAAATCGGAAGAAATTTATACTGCATTGATGAGCAAGCTCAGTGCTTCTTCAATTCTAAAACGGATCGTCTACATCTACAAAAAGGCATTCGAGCCTACAGTGCCTATATTAAAAGGTATGTTAACTCTCTCTTTTCCGTGATAGCACAGGAGATCCACAGCTTTTTGGTCCGTCTCATGTTAGACAATCTTATTTTATTTATTTACATGACATAACGTCACAATACTATAACATAGCCTTATACACAATATCCCTCCATAATGCCCGATTCGTGGCTGCTCCTCTCCAATCCTTTGGGCACCTTGTACCCCCTAGGTCTTGCTCCACCTGACCATCTTGCTCGTTGCGCCCCACGTCGTCTTGTACCAACCGGTTTCCCGTCGAACACCATTTTTGCAGGATAGTTGCCCGGCATTCTCGCAACATGTCCTGCCCAGCGTATCCTTCCAGCTTTTGTCATCTTATGAATACTGGGTTCGCCGGCGAGTTGCGCGAGCTCATGGTGATGGTTCTTAACACCCGTCGCTCAAAAACTCCGAGTGCTCGCAGGTCCTCTTCAAGCATTGTCCACGTCTCATGCCCGTAGAGAACAACCGGTCTTATTAGCGTTTTGTACAGGATGCACTTCGTACGGGAGCTAAGTCTGTTTGACCGTAGTTGCTTGTGGAGCCCATAGTAGGCACGACTTCCACTGATAATCCGCCTCCGGATCTCACGGCTGTTATCGTTGTCCGCAGTAACCAGTGAGCCAAGATAGACAAATTCATCGACTACCCCGAACTTATCGCCGTCGATCGTTACACTGCTGCCCAGTCGGGTCCTGTCGTGCTCGGTTCCGCCTGCCAGCATGTACTTCGTTTTGGACGTATTTATCTTCAACCCAATCTTCTCTGCTTCGCGCTTTAGTCTGGGTTTAGGTGTACTGCTCTGCCACCGCCTCAAATGATCTACAATATCCACGTCATCGTCAAAGCAGATAAATTGACCGGATCTGTTGAAAATCGTGCCTCGCATGCTAAACGCCACTCGTCGCATAACACCTTCAAGAGCAATGTTGAACAGGAGGCAAGAGAGACCATCACCTTGACGAATGAGCCCGATAATCCACCCGATATCCTCACACAGCACAGGGTTCCATCCATCGTAACCTTGATAAGTCGGGTCAGCTTCCCCGGAAAGCTGTTCTGGTCCTTATTCTCCATATCTTCAATAAAAAAATTACACACTTTGAAAATAACACTGAACTCGGCTCAATTTTCTACCGAACCACATCGGTTACCAACAAGAAACCGAATAAATCGTTTATATATCGACAAAGATTTTTCATTAGGGCCTAACTGACAAACGAAAAATGATGTACACGGTGTTCAATAAGTTCGGATACACTTTCAAAATTTGTTAAAAAAATGAAAACATGTTTTTTTATTTTTTGGATTTATGTTATTGAAAGCTATGTTTACAAGGAACGTTTACAACATTTCTCTTGGAATGACCCCCCTTTGTACTCCTTAACGAGCTTCAAACGTTTCTCGAACGCGTCGCAGGCGGCACGCACGGACTGCATGGGCATTTCGTCCCAGATTTTGAGAATTACCGTCTTGAAATGATCCAAAGTGCTGACCTTGTATTCGTTCAGCTTCGCCATCATATAGGACCAAACAAAAAAGTCGAGAGGATTCAAGTCCGGGGAGCTGGGAGGCCACAAAGTTTTGTCCAGAAAGTCGGTTAAATTGTCCCGACACCAGGCTTGAACCACATTTGCCGTATGGGCTGGTGCACCGTCCTGCTGGAACACGTAGTGCTCATCGCCGTAGAGGCTTCGGAGACTGGGGGCAACAACCTTTTCCAAAACCTCAGTTTTGTAGTACGCCGCGTTGATTTTGACGTTTTTTTCAATAAACACCAAGGGTAGCTTACCACGTTTGCATACTGCCCCCCAAACCATCACCGACGCGGCACTTTGGAACCGAGGGATGTTTATATTGGATTCAGGAATGCTGTCCCTCGATGGCGCCCACACCCGGTCATTTTGCACATTGTGCGGCTGCTGCAGCACGAACAGTTTCTCGTCCGAAAAAACAAACTCCTGACCAGCGTGCCGAGAGAGGATCCTCTTAGCTCGATCCAACCGCTTTTTGCTGGTAGCCTCCGAAACGCCATGGACCTTACGTTTTTTGTAAGGCCTGAAACCAAGGTCCTTGGTGAGTATGGTGTGAGCGGTTCCAATGGAAACGTTGAGATCTGCAGCCGTTTTCCGGATTGAGCGGTTCTTTTTGCGCCGAATTCGCTCCCTCACGATCTTGATGACCCGTGGCGTCCTCGCTGAACGCGGCCGACCGGATCTCGCACGGTCATTGGTCGAGGACGTCTCCCGGTATCGCCTGATGGTCGTGTAGACAAAGTTCCGCTTGACCCCATGCGATTTCAGCAGCCGGAATATATCGCCGGGTCGCTCACCGTTCAAAAAACGCTTAATTACGAAGTCCCGATACTCTTTCATCGCGCGTAACAAACAAACAACAACTAACAGAATGTCAACACCGCGCACATTCGGTAGCGTATGAATGAAGCTAAAGCTGACACCAATACCAATGCAGAATATGTACATGGCGCATACCTACGCAATGATGAAAACTTGTATTCGAACTTATTGAACACCGTGTATATCTAGACAAAATCGTCAAAAGGTCGAAAGTAACAATTGTAAACAATGCCTTTAATCGTAAATTTCCTGGAATTGCCAGGTTGCTAACATCTATATCCACTACCAAAGGAAAGGTAATAATTCCCTGTATCTGTTTTTGGTGCTATTTTGTTTGTGGGAGCAAGCAGACCCCCAGAAAAATACGCTAGAAGTCATTGTTTACAAATGTTACTTTCGACCTTTTGACTATTTTGTCTAGGTATGGTATATTTGACAGGAAAAAATGAAAGATGAACCGAACAGTACGGTAAAGCAGGGATTTTCAAGAGTTCGGTACACGAAAACCGAGAAAACTCGGTAAACTGAACCGTGCATTCGCTAAATATCCTTGAACGTCAAACACTTCTCTTCGAGTCAATTCCGCGACGACTACGTCTACCGAAGGCCTCGCTTATTTTAGCTGACTCGATAATGCCTGAAAAATCAACATTCTTCAGCCATTTTATCTCACGTGTGCGCGCCGAATGTATTTTTCCGAAAATTCTCCGTACTGTGTTTTCTTTTTGTTAGTTGAAAATGGAAAAATACCGAGAGACTACAACAGGAGGATGCACGTTTATTTGAAATCTTCTGGAAGTATTTGATACTAATTTTGTAATTAGATTTGCAGGCATCCTGTGTATGTGTTTACTGCCATGAACATGTTGCAGGTTATGTCTCTGGCTAGCAAAGGCAAATGCTTTTAAAGTCAGTCATATATTTTTTGACTGCACATTTCCACGCTGTAACTCTCGTTACGGAAGTTTCCATTCTCTGAAACGACATATAGTGGAAAAGCATCCGGCAAGCCTTCGAACCCTATGTATGAGGATTTTTTGCATCAATAAACAATGTAACTGACAAAACTGCACACTTAGAAAATTTTACAGTATTCGGTAATTTTTTACCGAACTTTTAATGGAGAATGTTGGTAATTGTTTACGGTTGTGGGATTTTTTTTTTTAAAAAAAATTAGGGTAATTTAATTATAAAAGTGGAAAGAGACGGGGTAGAAGGTGGAGAAAAATAAAAATATGGTTTATTTTTTTATTTGTGTGTGTGTATTATAATTTCCTCAACCGAAAACGCAGAAAGGAAAAAAGGCGGTGGCGGTTGGGGGTGGTTGTTTGTTGGTTTTTTTTTGTGGGGTTGGGGTGGAAAAGAAAGTAGAAGTAAATTTGGTGGTTATTTTGTTTTATTGATAGACTCTTTTCATTTTTTCATTTTGCAGCGTTTGGTGGGGCAATGAGAGCGCAAGTCAATCCAAAGCCGAGGGTTAGGGAGGGGTAATGGCGAACTGGTCTATGCGGACTACTTGAACGCCATGGGAGGTGATAAGGATTAGGTTGGGGTAAGGGGTTTGTAGTGTTTTTTGGATTGAGATGGCCGCGTTGCTACAAAATGATCTGAAATGTTTAATTTGTTTGTGATTTGAAACTAGTAGTGACTGTAATATAACTTTTTCATCTTAAGTAAGATGAATGTTTTTGATAGTTTGACAGTTTTGATTTCGCATATACTTATCTTTGTGTGCTGTCTTTGATTTTTTCGAGGATGCTTCACATGTACTTTTTCTTGAAATAGATATGATCACTTCCTTGTCAAAACCGCATGTAGCCTAGCGCTGAGTAGGTCCTTCGCACTTCAGTCGATCCATTTCACAGCCGTTCTCGATCATGAAATCAATAAGAAAAGAAGAGCGAAGAGGGTGTTAGTGGTTCATAGTATGCAGGACGTAGGTGAGAGATTATTGGTGATATTTTCACGACGATATTTTCGTTTCTCTGACTAAAAAATTCCGATTTCCTAACCTTATAAAATTTGAACAGCATGAACCAGAAGTAATAATGTTTGAATCAAAAAGAATTAAAAAAAAAAAATACTGGATTAAATTTAGACAACAACATTTTAAATTCTAGCCTAGCTTTGGATCTAGTAACCATCCCCATCCCAAACTTAACAATATTTCAAATCACTGACTAACTAATATGACACTTGGAAAAGAACAGTTCTATTTCCTATCTAGTTTCTTTTTTTCTATTTATTTATTATCTGGTATGGAGGACACATGCTATAAAATGCATGGAAAGGTAACGATAAAATAAGAAGAAAGACTAGCAACCCCCATCCAACCCCAACCACCTCCATCGCCCGTCCCGACAGACACGCGCATCCCGTCCACAATGCGCAGACCCCCCAGTGCCATGCACTAATACTCGAGAGTCGATATTAGTACACGAGACTGAAGAAGTCCGCACACCGTAGACGAAACACGCGTATCCGTCAAGACAAGCAACAAATGTAGCTGAGATCAAACGGAAACTACCAATTCCTCCTCTAATTTTCCAGTTACAGGCATTCCACTAAAAAGCTCACACTTTCCAGGATTCATACATGGAAAGGTTCATTCTATTGTTCCAATGGTGTTCTCTAAGCGGGCCCTCCGCGTCCTATCTCTAATATACATGCTTGTCGTTGTCAGTCTCAAGTAACACTTTTCTATGACTATGTGCTTCATTTCGAACAGTCAGATAATTACCCTGATCAAAACATTCACCCCTTTCGAAAATGTTGCAATTATATTTAGTTATTATACCATGAGCAAACAGGTATTTCGGTTATTCATTCCATAAAAAAAATGGATGAGTAACAACATAAGTTGTCAATAAAATGAAAAGTGTACTTTTAGTCGTTTCCCTTAGATTGATAGTAAAAAGTCTAAGAGTGAATTGCGGCCAGTATCACACCTGATGTTAGTGCCTTTATATAAACGTTCTACGACGTGGCAGTGAAATAAATGTGCAGAATATGTGATACTTTCACTACTGGTCAAATTCTTGGTCTCACATGCATGTTTATAGCATGAGATAAGCCCTCTCACCATCGACAAGGTGACAAATTTGACCCGCGAGAGGGAGCTTTACATTGGCAGCTCAAAGCAACCAAAAACCCACTGGGAAGGCAAGGGATTCAGTCCATACTACTTTATTCGACGGTTAATGGCTGGCCAAATATGTTCCGAGTTTTTTTTTCGGTTCCAAAAGCAATAAATAAGGAAAATGATTTCAACTTCCCTGAACTGTTTTATTGAATTACTTTTGATTCCTATCTGCCAATTTTTACCATCGAACCCTGCCGTAACGAACACATTTAATAGCTACAAAATATAATCTGCAATATCAGAGCGACAGTTTCATTCCGCATAACCGTAGTGCATCTGAACAAAATCTTATGAAACATGATTAACCAGCACAAAAAATAATAATAACAAATAAACATAATATCAACGAAAAGAAATGATTAACCCGAAACTTACTAAGATTCTTCGCTACTTACGTCCAAACAGATAACTTCCGTTTCCTCCTCCAATAGTATCAAACTGTCATCATTTTTCTCCTTGCCGTTCGCTTCCGTCCGTGACGGTAGTTCCTGATCCTCATCCTCGTCGACTTCTCCTTCTTCCGGTTCTTCTTCCACCACCTTCGGTTGGCCGACAACGCTGCCGTTAAACGACGGCAGTGAACTGGACTGGCTTTCGACGCACAACCCTTCCAACTTGTCGCAATCACCCACCGAATCCACCGTGAGAAAAGCATCCTCCTGATTGTCCAAATCCATATCGGCCGAGTCCCGAACGGTATCTGCACTCTCACCCCTATCCAGGCGTAGTTTCTTTCTGCGATACCCTTGCACCAGCGTTCCCTCCAGATTCCGTATCATTTCGTCCCGGCTCTGATGGCCCATTCGCGGAGGAACGCCGTAGAACTTGGAATTATCAAGATATTCACTACCCGCGTCGACGTTGAAGCCGGGAAAGCTGATTATCTTCCGGACGTCGTACTTCAACTTGACAATGTCCACTTCCCCGTCGCTTTCATCCGAGTCCAACACAGGGTTTCCGTTCGAATTGAACAGCTGCAGTCCCGAGTGGGTGATTTTAGCATCCTCGAGCCAACCGGGAGGGTAACCGTACAATCGCATACGGTAAATATGTTCCGGGAGGTCTCGCTTTCCTGCAACGAATCAGAACAATCAGTTTGATTTAAAATAAACCCACTCCAGAAGCAACTTACTCAAACCGAGGGCTTGACGCAACTCATTCGACAGGCGGCCAGGTATGATGTGTCCATACTTTTGCTCCAGATCCACGTGATACCGGTCTTTCGTTTTCATGAACGCCTGCTTCATCTTATCGATTTTGGCGAAGTTCCGAGCCTGCTTGCAATCTTTCAGACCATGATCACCGTCGCAGTTCCAACAGAGCTGCCGCGGTTTCGGCCTCTTGGTGGCACTGTCCACCGCAGCCGAGGGTGAATTGTCCAATACCTTTTGTAGAGCTTTTTTATAGCTGGGAATGATTGGGCCTCCCTTGGCCGTTTTGGCTGGTGTTGAATCTATGACGAACATTCCATCGGTATCATCTTTTGCATCGGTGTCTTTTGTCTGCACAGGTGTAGCGCATTCTGCTGGACCCACCGGTGCCGATGAACCCTGACCTTTGGTAAGTACCTGAAGGGAAACTAGATCCGCTTGTTGCACAACTTCCACCTCCTCTCCGCCCATCTTTAGTTGAAATGTTGTTCTGAGATATTCTGTTAGTGACCCTTTGAACAAGTCGAACAGTTTCTGATCCCGAAACTTCATACTCAGCAGCACGTTATCCTTCATGTCTTCCGCTGGTGGGACGGACTGCTTTTCCTGCGTTTCGCTTGATTCGGGTGGTTTACTAATGTCTGGTGAAATTGCGATGGACTCCTTGCCTTCGGGGGATTGTCTCAATGGTGTGGAATGTGAAAGGTCCTGTTTTGGAGATTCTTCATCGTCTTCCACGGTTACTATGGGGATTGGCTTCTCCTGGATCTGAACGTCGCTATCTTCGCCATCGTCATCATCGCTGGGAATTTCAAGGATCTCGTCTTCTGCCTTTCGCTTCGTTCCCATGGTTGCGATATTGTTCAGTAGGTTGTTTAAATGACCGCACGTTTGAACGTTATATTTTTTAACTGAGTGAATGTTAGATTTCGGGAAATAAATCTACGGGAAATAATGGAACACAATGCGTCCTAACATGAAACTTTTTCAATACGCGCTCGATGGTGGCCTTTTTGTTTTGACAGAATGGGGGGTGATAGAAAGAGAAGGTGTGTGAGTGTTCGACATTTTTTCTGGCTTCACACTTCTATTCACATCGTAGTGAGATAGCTAGAATTGGGCGATTTTTCGAAGAATAAATCGATTTTGTGCTTTTGGCTTTTGGAGCACAGCCTCATGTGCGAATCCCAGGGACCTGGCAACCCTATCCTATTTACAAGCGTTTGACAGTATGTAACATATCGCGGGCCTTATTTGAATAAGGCCCATCTGACGTTTGTTACTACGGGTACGAACGCCAGCATTGTTTACAAACAATGAATCTTTTGACGTTTGGTTGTAAGAGATGTTAGCACAGCCGTCATGTCTGGCGAATCCTAACTTAAAAAAATATCAATCACAATAAAACCTACACCGAGGCAAATTTTCGTTTACCCTTTATGTGTGAAACTATATAAATTTTTGCAATTTGTCTCGACAAATAAAAAATATGTGTGAACAACATACACCTTATGCAGTTTCCCACAAATAAAAGCTATGTTGGAAACGAAATAAAATTCATTTGCTCTAACAAATAACATTAATGTGTGAGGTTTATATTTTTTACGCCAATGTGCTATAAAGTTTATGTGTCTGATTCTAATAAAATTTATGTGTGAGGTTAAAACTATCGTTTCAATGTGTTATAACAACAGCATACACACGATTCAAATGAAATCATAGTTTAAACAATAACATTTTTTGTGCCAGATATATTGATTTTATTATAATATTTTTCCTTCATTGCAATATGTATTCTTCCCGGACTTCCCCTTCCCGTATGACCTGTTCCTGTACGTCCTTTCCCATACGTCCTCTTCCTGTGCTGAAAACAATGGAGACATCAATTATGAAACAATCAATTGTTATAATCAATATAAAACAAACAAATACCTTTAAAAATTCCCAGGAGTTCTGTTGGAAGATCGAAAAAATTGTCTTCTCTCGCCTTCTTGACTCCGTGCACTCAAACATTAAAAGTATGTGTGGAAATCACATAATTTTTAACTATAAGATGCGAACTATAAATGTTATGAGAGCTCACACATAACTAATATTTGTAGCACCTCGACGTGTTATAGGTTACCTTATAAAAAGTAAAGGAAGAATTATAATGTGTATGTTTACGCAAATAAAAATAATGTGTAGAATATCTTATAAAAAATATGTGCTCTTACCCAATAAATTTTAAGTTTACAATTTTATTAGTGTATGTGGAAGCCAATGGATTCAAGGAAAAATCATGTTTTCGATCTGGATTATATACCAACTTTTTAGCACAGAGTACAGCAAAAATTTTGTTCGTGAAAAATGACATTTTTTATGGTAACCTAACTTAAACCACAGAGAACAGACGTTCATCTTCGGTCTGCTAGTTGTGTAAAACTTTAAACCGACATTTCAAATGTATGTCGTTATGCTCCTGGTAGGCGGCGCTGCAGTTGTGTGATAACTGTCAGGTAAATGTTTATCAATAAAAATCCAAGCACATAACCTGAAATTTTTTGTTTGTTTTTCTCTGCACTTGCTTTGTAAAGTGGCTGTCCATATTAACTTTTACACACGTTTTTCCAGAAAAGGTATATGGACATCAATGTCTGTTCTCTGTGCTTAAACACCTATTCAGTATATTGTTATTTGGCCTTTTACCATCTGACATTTTGATAAAACTATATAGGAGATTGTTAGTTTATAGTTGTCAACTATAAGGGTAAGTGCCGTAACAATAACGGAAACGGTCGTCAACATTAAGGGAAATGGTCCAGGAATCGTTTATTTTTTTATTTTTAGTTTCGTTTATTTTAGCTTTATTTCGCATTATTTTAGCAATTCAAATGAACAATAATTTTCCTGAGCCGAGATGTGGGGTACCTTTCAGCAGCTATTTTGACCAAAAAAAAAAGAAATACTTGTACATATTGTCTGAGAAACGATTGGGCGATTGATGGGAACATTTAAAAAAAAACCCTCGAACTTGAATATAGGAAAAGGATAGTTAAAGGAAAGTTAATTTAAAACATATGCTTATTCTATTATCACAGTCTAAGCTCCAGCAGAGGGTTTGCTGCGGTGGCACATCCCATCCAGAACTTTGGAAGAAAACGTTGGAACCAATCGTCGATCTTTTCCAGCTTTGCAATTCTGTGGACGTCGTCATTTGGGTGCAGAGGATCCAGGTTGAGCATCATCGGTTCTGCTTCACCTGAAGCTTTTTCTTGTGGGTGGAAGCACAATCGTACAACGCAGGTAAATAGTAGGTCATTGACGGCTTGAACACCGTCTTGTACAGAAACAGTGTTGAGTTGATGTCCAAGTGTGAGCGCTGGTTGATGGGCGGGTAGAGCGTCCTTGTGAGCTTATCGCACCTGTTCAAAGTGTGCTTGATGTGGGTGGCAAACGTAAGTTTGCGGTCCAGAGTAAGCCCTAGGTATCTAGCAGCCTCCGACCATGGAATTTGCCGTCCCCACACAGAGATCTCGTTTTGCGGAAGTTTTTTAAGGCTTCGTTTGCGTGTGAAAAAGACTGCTTGCGACTTGTCAGCGTTGGTCTTTATTTTCCACTTTTTCTGGAAGATTTCAATGGCGTTTTAGGCCGCGTGCAACCTGGTGATCACAATGACTGGATCAGAATCCGATGCGACGAATCCAGTATTGTCAGCGAAAAGAAAGTATCGCACATCATCGAGCATAACTAGGTCAGCGGTGAAGATGTTGTAAAGCGTGGGACTTAGAACAGCACCTTGCAGGACACCGAATGGTATTAGGTGCCGATTTGATATGCATCCATCGACTGACACATGATAGGAGCGATTTAGCAGGAAAGAGCGGATAATTTTCAAAATATACAGGGGAAAGTTCCCCAGTTACATTTTATGCAGGATTGCCTCCTGCCATACTGAGTCGTATGCTTTCTCTACATCCAATAGCACCATGCCAGACGATTTGTTTTGTGCAAAATTGGTACGTATATCCTTTACAAGGCGAACAAGTTGGTGGTTGGTAGAGTGCCTTGTTTTGAATCCAAACTGCACATCAAGAATAATCCGTGAGTTTTCCAGGTGCTGCTCGATTCGCTTTAGGATTATTCGCTTTAGGATTATTCGCTCTAATAGTTTGCTAAAAGTGGGTAACAGACTTATTGGTCTATAGTTGGACGGGTCCGTTGAATCTTTGTTTGGCTTCGGGATGGCAATCACAACTGCATGTTTCCAACTGGGGGGAAAGTACCCAAGTCAAATTCAGGCGGAGAAGATTTTGGCGATGAATATATGAGCTTTTCGAGGCAATTTCTTGAGGACACAGTTCCGGATGTTGTCTTGACCAGGGGATTTTCTGGATTTAAGTCTTCGAATGACCTGAGCCACTTCCTTTGGGTGAACCAGCCATGGGTGAGTACCAGATAGTTGAGTATGGTCGATGTGTGCGATAGATTCGTTTACCGCAGCAACAGTATCTGCATCGTCTGCAATCTGATTTGAGTGTGCTCGTGCGAAACTCGTGGAAAATAGCTGCGCTTTTTCAACCGGAGAAGCGATAATGTTGTGTCCTTGTCGCAAAGGTGGGCTATATTTCGTGGATTTTTGCAGTGCCTTGGTGATTCTCCAGAGTGTGTCTCGATCGTCGTTCAGCGTACGCAGTTTTTCCTTGAATTTGCTAAATTTGGCTTGGTCGCACTCCTCTCGTATCCTCCGATTCAGTGACGTTACTACGTCCTGATATAAGGGATCTCTAGTTCTGTACCACTGCCGGCGACGTTTATTACGCAATGCGATCAGTCTACGGGTGCTTTCAGGAATAGTTGCGGTTTGGTAGGTGCGTTTTTGGACTTCAGGAACCGAAACAGACTCAGCATCCATTATAGTTGTAGTCAGAAGCTCTATTGCAGCGTCAATATCTGCTTCGTTATTCAGACTAACGACTACTGGGCCTATCAAATTCAACTTGGAGTGAATTTCACGTTGAAAGCGAGGCCAGTTGGGACGGGCGTTGCATCGGACTTTTGGTGTCATTCGAACGGTTCGGGCTAAAAGGCTAACGTTAAACGTAACCGGGAGATGGTCCGATGACAGTTCGTTCAAACTAATTGGCTTTGTCATGTTCAGCGTGTTGTTAGAGAGAGTCAAATCCAACGTAGATGGACGACCACGACCGGCAGGCTTGAAAGTGAAGGAGTCAGGGAAGTGGATGAAAAAGTTTCGAGTAGCTGCCTCCTGACACAGTAATATCAACGATAAACGATTACATACTCGTGTGTTTTTCAGAAATCGCAAACGTAATTTGTGATTGGCCCTCGGTCCCTTTCATTTCATGTATCGTAATTTTTGAACACATCTTGAATTGTCAAGATTGACAAAGAGAAACGTCAGTGTGATGTACGTTTCCAACGTATATAAAGTACAAGGTATTATAGTCGCTGCAATGTTTATGTAGTGGTACGAAAAAGATAAAAGCAAAAAAAAGTTATGAAATGTCTTCAGAAATGCACGAAATTTAAGCAGTTTCGATTCAAAAGCCAGCCAAACGCATGTTTCTTGGTTGAATTTCTGCATGTAGGTATTAAGTAACTCTTGTACGTTACTTAAGTATACGTTACTTAAGTATACTAAGTATTGTAATAAAATCTGTATGCGTACGCAAAAACTTGAGAATTTAATTTTTATGATTATGATTATCATATTGTTTAATTTCACTTGAAGCCTGCCCGCATATTCACAAACCATTCCTAGACCTTATTTCTAATTGTTGACGACCATTTACGTTATTGTTATGACATTTACCCTTATAATTGACAACTATAAACTAACAATAATCTATATAGTTTTAACAATAATTCAGATGGTAAAAGTCCAAATAACTATATGCTGAATAGGCGGTTAAGTTAGGTTACCATATAAAATTGGCTATTTTCACGAACAAATTTTTTGCTGTACTCTATGCCAAAAAGTCCACGAGCACGTGCAGACAATAAGAATCCTTTCAATGACAATATGGCAAACATTAACAATATGCGTTAATATAGAGGTTGTATGGTGAAAGCGAGATTAAACTATTGGATAACAATAACATAAAATGTGATAATATATCTTACATTCGAAATATAGTTTTGACTGTATAGCAAATTGTTTTTCGTTATGCGGGTGGCTAGAATCGCTGTTTCAGGAAGATCCACAACGATATAAACTCGAAAATTAGATAAAATTTATACAACTAGAAGGAACTTCGGGGTGTCTCATTACAAACATGGATGTTTGTTTGCCATCCGGTGTCACTCACATTTGAGTAACATTAACTCAAAATCGTTAAAACCGAACGTACACTAAATTGAGTATCATTGACAAAACTCAATTTGAGTAATCCCCGTTTTATTTTTATTTTTGGTATGAAAACGAGTGTCGAGCCCATTGTTTTTCGAGCATTACTCGAAAAAAAAAGCATTAAAAGAGTTATCGAACAACAAAATATTTTATTTTTAATTTTCCATAATTCATAAAATTCATTTTTCCGGCTATAGTATTTCTTGCCATTTTTACTGAAAGTTCTTCGACAATTGCTCCAGTATGTGTGAAATGTCAATCTTCCTTGCAAAGTAATCGAACGGAAAAAGAGACAGCCCCATATAGTCTACATGAGCAGACGGTACTGACGTTATGTAACCGTCTTCAGTTTTCCTTACTTTTTAACTGCATACAAGGTTTGAAATTTACTAAAAAAGTTCAACTCAATGGACGCAGTGGTTCCTCACCACAACAACAAAAAAGAAATCTCGACAGTAAAAGCATTTCTTGACCATTACTTGTCCTATGCTAATGCACATTACTTTTGAGCTGAATACTGGCCTTATCCAAGAAATTTTCCTCCACGGTGGAAAATTTAGCAGGATTTTTTTTATGATTATATTTTCCGAACGATTGAGAAAATTTCACTGAAGTTTGGAAAAAAAATGTTCTACGATGAAGCGTGAAAATGAGTCTTTTTTCGTTCCGCTCTTTTTATTTCGCCGTTGATCCGCAGTAGTGCCCGAGTATGCTCTGTAATATGTAAGTATAATATGTATATTATGTTTTAATAGTAAAGAGTTGGTGGATCGAAAATTACATTTGTAAAATCAAACGACAAGGCAAGGGCGATGAAATGCTTATGCTTACCATTTTCAACACTAAGAAAATCAACCACATTGCCATATAAAAGCCATTTTGCCAATAAGTCTGGTTTCGATTCATACCCCCGAAAGAGTTTCGAAAATGTTTGGCATTTGTCTTTAATGTAGTAGTATACTACTGCCATTAAAAATCAACGAATCCTCAGTCAAGATAAAACACCTTAGAGCTTTTAAGATACGTTTCCGCATCTAGTAATATTCCAGCCTTGTTAGCCTTCGAGCAGTTCCAATTGCGGTGACGGGCGTTAAGGTCCCCAACTACGAAAAAAAGGTTCCACTCGTCTAGTGAGCGTGCAGATATCGCGACAAAAGTGTGTCCAAATCACTCGCCTTCTCGACCCGGGAAAATAGGCTCCGATGATATGCAGATCCCCTTTCGTCGTGGGGATTGAGATGCCAACACTTTCATTGGCCTTGGTTTATATACTGAGTTGGGAAAACTTGATTCCCTTCCGAAGCGCAATCAGGACACCTCCTCCTCTTTCAGCATCAGTAAAAGCACGATCCAGACGAACACATGAAACATTTGGGTGGAAAAATGCATGCTTTTGTTGGACCCAGGTTTCAGTGACGATTCCTACGTCTATCTTGTGGCGTTCCAAAAAATCGAAAAATTCTAGTTTCTTGCAGGGAATGGACCGACCGTTCCAATGAGCGAGACGCAAGTATTCTAAACTACACATTATAGACATACTTGGTCGTTAGCTCGAAGAGAATTAGAAGTTGTTGCTGTTTTGTTTGACATTTAGCCAGACGGTCAAACATTTCTCTCGCCAGGGCAAGAAATTCCGACATGGAGAATAAGTCTTTGTTGTTGTTAACATGACCTTGCAGCACATGTGCGTATGAACCCACCGCCGAGGGGGTGGTGGAAATGTTGATTCGACTCTGAGCGGGACGCGAAGGGGGGAAGGTACTTGCTACCGGTGGTTTTCTCCAATTTCTCAATGTATATCTTACGGCTGGGGCAGCCGCGATAGTTGGCAGTGTGCTGACCACTGCAATTTGCACATTTAATCGACTTACGGGTCGCGTTTTTGTCAGTACGCTGCAAATCCGCTTTTTTTGGAAGGGTGCACTCGCTCGAAAGATGCTTGTCACCGCATTTGATGCATAGTGGGAACAGATTGCAGTTTCGCATTCTATGTCCAAATCGCTGGCAACGGTGACGTTGGACAGCATCTATGGGTTTTCGATCAAAGTAACGCCATTTCACTACGGTGTTGAAGAGGGCTTTGATTTTTCGCAACTCCGATAATTTTACTGCTCCTTTCACGAAGTAGAGTAGGTACAAGGCACTTTCTTCTAAAATGAAAACTTTGCGGGAAAACAGTTTCACTTCTGTTGTAATTACTCCGTGAGCGATTAGCTCCATCTCCAATTCGGTAATGTCGTACACCGTTAGGCCCGACAATATTATTTTCACCGGCTGCTCAGCAGCGAGCGTGTAGGTGTGAAACTGTATGTTCAATTCCTTCAGTGCGTTTACGGCGTTGCGAAAAACCTCCTCTCGTGTATAAAGAAGTTGAACTCCGGTCTTGGTCGCCTTCATATTGTAGTCGGTCTGTGCTACTTTGATCGTCGCCATCAGCTCGCGAACCTGCTTTGTTGTTTGGTTGGTAATCGAAATAGGAGGAACTCGAACCTTTTTTTCCTTGGACGACTCGATTGTTATGTTTGAGTTCGGAGTTAGCATTGGAATTTCGTCGTCTTCTTCATTTTGGAGCAACTCGAACTGGTTACTCACTGCGACATTGATTCCATGCTGCAAAGTACTGCTACCGCTGCTGCAACTGGAGCGTAGTTCAGCCGATGCTTAAGTTGTTGATGTCAACCGATCGTCCATGTATGAGCTCTTCGAGCGAAGTGGTTGGAGATTACAGTTGTTGGGGTTATGATCTGCCTCAAGTCCGCGTTTCTGCCTTGACTTCAATTGGCTCCGGGTGGTCACTTGCGACGGTTTGGAGGCCGCATTTTGTCGACGGTTTGGAGGCCGATTTGCTAAATCCGGGGGATCTGTCTGCGAATTCAGGTTGCCGATTCGTGAATAATCGTTCGGAAATAACGATAAAAATCTCGATTAAAGTGAACCGCACAGAAGTGGTTTGTTTATTTGGCATAACAGGGTTGCCAGAGGAGAATCGTTTGTTATTCATTGAGCCAAATAATTTTAAGTATATCATAAGGTTTAACTGATGAACGATGCTCTAAATTTCATTAGGTTGACTTTTGAATGGATTTTGTTTTACACGACGTTGTTGTTATTCGCCTTTAAGCTTTCCTATTTACAATTGTTGATATATACTAGTGGTCAAGTTTTCAACATCATTATATTTCATAAGGTAAATTGATGAAATTCATAACGATTTCTTGTAGCAAATAATCATAATGCAATCTTATAAATATCGAAAGTTTATTTCGCTGAGTGTTAATAAAAATGAGTTTGGCTCGAGTCTTGTTCAGAAATGATGGTAAATCTTTATTACATCATCTTTTGGAAAGATCAAAATGCAAATTGAAGGAACCTTATCAAATGATCAGGAAGTCCGACCCCTTGTGTTTTTTATTGCAACCGTATTATGTATTTTTTATTCGGGAACCGCGTTACCGATTTCGAATGCTCTGAGTCAATGTACTCAAATCGATTAGTCAATGTACTCAAATCGATTAGTTACAGAAGATCGCCCAATTTTAATTCACATATTTTAACTTGACTGCTTGAAGCGCAACGACACCTATGAGTGAGCACTCGAAAAAGATAGCTCATATCAGACAATCGAACGTAGGGATGCCTGGTACGAGAAAAAAATCATCAATAATTCGTTTGTATCCTTGAGAGTCGTATGAGTTGTTCAAGGCCGTCAATAGTGATAAATGAAAAAAATATGGTAACAGACGAAGGCAATTGCCTTGTAAAAGTTAACACCGCGTGTAACACCAAATTTTTGTTGGTATCGATTGACCAAATCAGGTTGTTGAATGCTACAATGAGATGCACGCATGCTTATAACGAAATTGAAGATTTTCTCCAAAAATATAAGCTATGCACAGGTGGTGAACGGCCCAAATCACAAACCGGTTACTATCAGTTAAATTCTCATACGATTTAATTTCCATGCACTAAATTTTTTCAATAATTTCAGATTGTAGGAGGCTCACGTCGTTTTGAGTAGAACTGAAAATGAAACATTAAAAAAATGAGACTCAAAAATGGTCGCAAAAATTACAACATTATAATAAGGTTTCTATTTTATTGGTTTATTGGGGTTGTTCTCCATGATTGAATGCCCGCACTTTGCTTTTGATACCACGCATATGGATTTGGGCAATAGTGGAGCCGACTTCTTCCGATACTTTTACCCACTGTTTCTTCCAAGCCAGCTCGTTCTCGAATACTTTACTGCCGTGAAACGCATATCAGTCCCATATGGAAAATCATCGAATGGAGAAAACAGCAATGAAAGTTCTGATGGTGTTTTTGTAATACAGTATGTTTCGCCTGATGTATGTATATTTTTCCACCGTGTTATGTGAACTATGGTGTGTTCAATACTTTTGTCTGAAGAAACTACAAATTTATAACATTTCCTGCGAAAAAACAGCAGTGGGACTGATATGCGATTATTTTGCATGTCCGACTGTAAAATAATCGCAAATCAGTCCCAATCTTTTTTTGAGGAGGAAGATGAAGAAAAACATAGATAACGTAAGACCAGTAGGTCCCGAAGAAATACGATTTGTTTGTGGGGGAAGATAAAAACAATAGGAAGAGGGAGTTGAAGTTGGGAGGTGGGGGACGTGGCGGGCCCGTAAACCAAAGAAGAATGCTAAGATGGAACAGTTGGTACAAATATTTTTTCATTTCAGTGTCCTTTTCAAAAATGAAAATCGGTCCCTTTCGAATGAGCACTCCCCAGTAAACGGGTTGACAGATCTTGTTATGCTCATGCCGATCCCTCGTTCTGCAAACAAAGACCAAAGTGCCTTGAGAACAAGGTGAAGCATATTGCCAGCTGTCATATTATTCTCACATACACGCTCATTCGATCTTACTCAATGTTGAGTAACTTTTACTCAATTTTACTAAATATATCTAAAACGTCAAACGCTGAGTAGTCCTATTTATAAATTTGATTGTTTGATTGTTGATTGTTATTCAAAACACAAGAAAACTGCGCCAAACTCAATTTTGAGATAGCTACATATTATTTTTTTCAATAATTTAAAATGGGTCGGATAACGTCTTTGTCAATTTGCGCTTCGGAAGTTAATTTAAAATCTAATTCGTTTTCGAAAAATAATTACCAGTCACGACATGGAGCAGATAGCAGCCACTTTAGATGCGGAAACGTATCTTAAAAAAGCTAAGGTGTTTTATCTTGACTGGGATTCGTTGATTTTTAATAGTATATATTACATTAAAGATAAACCAAACATTTTCGAAACTCTTTCTGGTGTATGAATCGAAACCAGACTTATTGGCAAAATGGCTTTTATATGGCAATGTGGTTGATTTTCTTAGTGTTGAAAATGGTAAGCATGCATTTCATCGCCCTTGCCTTGTCGTTTGATTTTACAAATGTAATTTTCGATCCACCAACTCTTTACTATTAAAACATAATATACATATTATACTTACATATTACAGAGCATACTCGGGCACTACTGCGGATCAACGGCGAAATAAAAAGAGCGGAACGAAAAAAGACTCATTTTCACGCTTCATCGTAGAACATTTTTTTTCCAAACTTCAGTGAAATTTTCTCAATCGTTCGGAAAATATAATCATAAAAAAAATCCTGCTAAATTTTCCACCGTGGAGGAAAATTTCTTGGATAAGGCCAGTATTCAGCTCAAAAGTAATGTGCATTAGCATAGGACAAGTAATGGTCAAGAAATGCTTTTACTGTCGAGATTTCTTTTTTGTTGTTGTGGTGAGGAACCACTGCGTCCATTGAGTTGAACTTTTTTAGTAAATTTCAAACCTTGTATGCAGTTAAAAAGTAAGGAAAACTGAAGACGGTTACATAACGTCAGTACCGTCTGCTCATGTAGACTATATGGGGCTGTCTCTTTTTCCGTTCGATTACTTTGCAAGGAAGATTGACATTTCACACATACTGGAGCAATTGTCGAAGAACTTTCAGTAAAAATGGCAAGAAATACTATAGCCGGAAAAATGAATTTTATGAATTATGGAAAATTAAAAATAAAATATTTTGTTGTTCGATAACTCTTTTAATGCTTTTTTTTTCGAGTAATGCTCGAAAAACAATGGGCTCGACACTCGTTTTCATACCAAAATAAAAATAAAACGGGGATTACTCAAATTGAGTTTTGTCAATGATACTCAATTTAGTGTACGTTCGGATTTAACGATTTTGAGTTAATGTTACTCAAATGTGAGTGACACCGGATGGCAAACAAACATCCATGTTTGTAATGAGACACCCCGAAGTTCCTTCTAGTTGTATAAATTTTATCTAATTTTCGAGTTTATATCGTTGTGGATCTTCCTGAAACAGCGATTCTAGCCACCCGCATAACGAAAAACAATTTGCTATACAGTCAAAACTATATTTCGAATGTAAGATATATTATCACATTTTATGTTATTGTTATCCAATAGTTTAATCTCGCTTTCACCATACAACCTCTATATTAACGCATATTGTTAATGTTTGCCATATTGTCATTGAAAGGATTCTTATTGTCTGCACGTGCTCGTGGACTTTTTGGCATAGAGTACAGCAAAAAATTTGTTCGTGAAAATAGCCAATTTTATATGGTAACCTAACTTAACCGCCTATTCAGCATATAGTTATTTGGACTTTTACCATCTGAATTATTGTTAAAACTATATAGATTATTGTTAGTTTATAGTTGTCAATTATAAGGGTAAATGTCATAACAATAACGTAAATGGTCGTCAACAATTAGAAATAAGGTCTAGGAATGGTTTGTGAATATGCGGGCAGGCTTCAAGTGAAATTAAACAATATGATAATCATAATCATAAAAATTAAATTCTCAAGTTTTTGCGTACGCATACAGATTTTATTACAATACTTAGTATACTTAAGTAACGTATACTTAAGTAACGTACAAGAGTTACTTAATACCTACATGCAGAAATTCAACCAAGAAACATGCGTTTGGCTGGCTTTTGAATCGAAACTGCTTAAATTTCGTGCATTTCTGAAGACATTTTATAATTTTTTTTTTTTTTTTTTTTTTTGTACAAAAAAATTGAGCGATATAATATTTTGTTTTTTTTGGTGGAAGGTATTTGTTGTTTTTTTTGTTATGAATAAGTGTGTAAAAAAAAAGAAAGAGAGGGGAAGAGGGAGGGGGAATAAATATTTGGGTGTGAAAAAAAAAGGGTATGGATATTAGGTTGCCTCGATGTACACAATAAAATGATGCACTGCTTATCGATGTAATTTGATCGATGTAAACGAGGCAACGTAACTCATCGAGACAACGTGAATCTTCGCAACGTACAACATAGTCGCGATGTATAGGGAGCAATGTAAAACTCATAGGGTAAATGTAATTTTCGGATATTATTCAATGAAAAAAAGAGGTTTACAGCGGAAATTAAAACACAAGGATGGTTTTATTATTAAAAATTAGATGGGAAATAAAAAAAAACCTTACGAAAAAATAAACTCCATTACGAAAGGAAGAAGACTTATAAAAATGGGAAATTTTACATTAACGGCAATTATGAATAAAACGTATCAGCCCTATCGTCTTGCCACAATTAAACCATTAAAGTCATACTCACTAGTACAATGCAACGTTAGAACATTTTCCGCCACGATTCTTGCATGGATTTCCATTCATCGTTTCCGAAACTCTTCAGATGTTCTCAGGCATAATCAGAATCTTTTTGGTCAAATTTCCCGTCGGATGGTAGGTTTTTTCTAATGACAACTACGTTATTAGGATTTCGGCTCCGGTAGAAACACAAATTACACTGCAACCCGGAGGTGGCGTGCTCGGCGTCTATGTGCGCTAGAAACACATCGTTGTTTGCCGCTATGATGTAAAGGCATTCGAGCATTAGAGATATTGAACGGAAGCGGAAACTCATCTTTCTAGCGGTCGTCAACATCGTCACTAACGCCAGAACCAGCCACTCCATTAGCTCCACTAGCATGCGAAGATCATTCACCACTATTTCCCCCAAATAATGCTGGTGGGTTTGCATTGCTTTCACCTTGTTTACTTTAACCAACATTTCTTTTACTTCCTGCATTGCTAGAATTATCGCCATTTTTCCGTCTGTTCCATATTCCGCATCGTCGGACATGTTGTAGTGTTCTGTCTTGTCACTTGCATCCGAATCATACTTAGCCGGAGTTTTTTCTCGTTTCACCAGCACCTTGTTCAATTCAAAACCGTCTTGTACGGATTGAATCTGCAGTGCCGGTACGATTGCATCCGCTTCCGAGCATAACATCGGTTCTTCCGTTGGGGACATCGGTTTAGTTGACTAAACGATTCACTACTCGACGAAATGTTTCTACCTTGGAGTTCTTGTTCAAAATTCGAAAATCTGAAATTTGATTTAATCTGAATGAAAATGGCTGATGAATAAAATCGCCATATACACCTGCGGATCCTATACATACCGATTGCAGACGAATCCCAAGTAACCACGAGGCTGTAATAGCATGCAATTATATAGGGCATATGTATTACGTCATTGAAGTTGGATTAAAGCTGAAAAGGGCCCCACTAAGATCGAACTAATGCTATATCTTTTGTAATGCCATATGACTTTGGCTAAAGTAGCATTATTGCATTGGTAATGCATCACTACATTCTTAAGCCAATCTAACGCTTCATTACTTGACAACTGTTGAATTGATGAGATCCCGCATTACCGATGTTGATATTGGGTTGAATAAGTGCAATAATATAATGCTTGTGGTTACTTGGGATATCTGTTCGTCTCAGAGGGATGGATGGTAGATTGTTAAATTATGGAGAGTGTGAGCTGTTTAGTGGAATACCTGTAACTAGAAAATAAAAAGAATGATTAGTAATTTCCATTTAATTCCAACTACCTTTATTGCTTATCTTGACAGATACGCGTATTTCGTCTACAATGTGCAGACTTCTTCAGTGTCGTGTACTAATACTCAGTCGAGTATTACTACACGACACTGAAGAAGTCTGCACATTGTAGACGAAATACGCGTATCTGTCAAGATAAGCAATAAAGGTAGTTGGAATTAAATGGAAATTACTAATCATTCTTCTTATTTTCTAGTTGGTAGATTGTTGTTAGTTTCCGCAAATTTCGTCGTCATCTGTATATGGCTGATTATTAATAAATTTCGCACGGTTCAAATGTTTCAGCTTTCGGATGCAACGGTGACGGTTGATTTTGTTTTGACAAGAAAACAAGGTTGCCGAACATGAAAGAAAAAACAGGAACAAGTCTGGCAGTGTTGCGAGATTTATTTTTACATAACATCTAAATGCGATAAAGCATCAAAATTGTGTAATATTAAACATTTTTTGCGGAGTCCTTTATGTGCATTTGTTTTCGTGTAATATTTTTGTTTTTGGTATGTGATTATTACATTCGGGCAACTAATAATTTTGTTCTGATGTAATTTGAAGAGCGATGTAATGTTCCATCAAGTGGATGTTATTGTGCATCGTGTTTCCAAGATTACATCAGTTTTTAATACGTTAGCATCAATTACGTTGATGTATATTACTTCTTTTTTTGCTGTGTAAATTTTGAAGAAATGGGATGCCTGGGACTGATATGCGTTTCACGGCAATTTAGGTGTTTTACGAAGTTTGATCTCATGACGGCCCAAAACTTCTCAATCGAACTCAGTTCCGGCGAGTTTGGTGGCTATAAAATGAGAAGAGTGATTAGTAATTTCCATTTAATTCCAACTACCTTTATTGCTTATCTTGACAGTTACGCGTATTTCGTCTACAATGTGCAGACTTCTTCAGTGTCGTGTACTAATACTCGACTGAAAGAAAACCTTCGCCACCTGCTGTATTTATCCTATTTTCCAAATACAAACACTTGTACCTACAGCTAACATTTTTTACCTAACCTATCCTGAGTCCAAAACAAATATTATGCATGATATCTACCTCGCCTTTTCCTTATACCTAACCTAATTATTCTGTAGCAGCGGGTGCTCCACTGCGTCGGCTTTGTTGTCGTTTAGGTATTGAGTTAAAGAGCCATGTGTACCCGTTACCTTGGTCCTTACCTTTTACCCCATTACCTTTGTGTTCTGTTGTTTGTTGATTTCTAAGCTTTCTGCGACGTCTAATTTCCAGGGTGTAGAGGTAGTCCGTAGGATTGTGATGTCATTCGTCGTCATATCGTGATTTTCCGTTAAGATGTGCTCTGCAACTGTCGATTTGAAGTTATGTGAGATTCCTTTGTCAGCCTTTGTCAGAGTTTGGTGCATTGAAGTATTTGGGTGCAAAAAAACATTGTTATTTCTGTACCAATCTAACACCGGCCGCGCATGGTGACAGGATGCCAAATCCGGTCAAAATAGCGTCGCTCTTCCGTGAGACCACAGAAAGGGCGCTGCTTGAGGCACTTGTCTCGGTAGATTTGCCTATTCATGGTACCCGTTGCTTTGTTTGTCGTTCCGGTTTGGTCCCTTTTTGACCTTGTAGACGTGGAAGCCGACACGTTTCATCGCATTTTTTACATTCCAACCCAGATGGAAACCTCCATCTTCTTCGCCACATCGCGGATCGAAAGGTTCGGTTGACGCTTGAATAGATTTTCTATGCCTTTACCGGATCAGCTGTCTTCGAGTTTCTGCCGCTGCCTGACCACAGCTGGGTCGTCTTGGTCTCCTTGAATGTTTTCCGATCCATATGTGGGACGCAGTCATGGCGATTCATGGCTAATCTGCTTTTGTCCCGATGCCATCTTAAGATCAGTGTCGAGTTCGAAAGAATTTTTTTTTTTTATTTCTATCCCATGTTAAATTCCGTTTACTGAAACGGAAAAGAAAGCATCTAAACGAAATTTCTGCAGCAGTATTCACCTGAAGAGAAGGAAAAATAAAATTGGAATTTGTAAGGTTCCCACGCAAACTAATGGGAGCTGTCACTTTTATTTTCGGAAAAATCCGCTCGATTATTCCGTAAGTGAAGGTGCATTTCGTTCCATGCAGATCAATTGTCAAAATTCCACTTGGTAATATTGAACAAAATTCCGTAACCACTCTATTTTTTAAGTCGATAGTGGCCTTAAATAACCACTTGACAGATTGTGATCAAATTTCGCCTACGTAAACATAACACTCTTCGCTAGTTTCAGTCAATATTTCATCAAAAACCACACGCTAAAAAGTTGAAAGCTAATCTCCTTTTTTTTCGAGTACAGTCTTTACTAGTTTTACCGAGCGACTTCCATGGGTTTCAACCTCATTTTCACTTCAGTTGGATTGGTTGGCTGGTTCGCAAAAATGTATGAACAACGCGAAAAAAACTGTCGATTTAAAAATCGTTACATTCTTAAAATCTCAATGAAAAATCTTGCGTTAATTCTTAGTTAATTAGCTTTATTTTTTCATCATCGGTGAGCAATGTTTCAAGGTAATTTCTTTCATCGAGTTGTGCTATAACAGGCGAAATGCAGTGGAGGTTTTGTGTAAAATATGTTTTATTGTTTTATAGTTTTTAAATTAGTGGATTTATTCTTGATGAAAATTATTTTACAACCAACGTAGCTCATTTCAACCTTGCTCCATCAAGGTTGCGTCCTGTGTCTAATACAATTGAAAACAGGACACCTCATTCTTCTTATATCTTCTACAGGGAAGAAACTTACGTAACAAAACATTCGTTCCAATAGCTTACTAGTTTTAACGACCGATAAAAAAAAACCATGGAAATAGTGATTCATTCATAGTCTAACTAGGAGGGGGTACAATATGTCTTTCGTTCACTTCGGATAAGCGCATAATCACAATATTAGTAGTGGCTGTATTGGAAGGGTTTCTTTTCTGTTGGGGTTTCATGCAGAAGGAAAACAGGAAATGAGGTTACTTTATCCGGTGCTTAAAACTATTACGTTAACGAGAGTTGATAAAAAAAATAAAGATAAAGATCGACTTTAATAAAGATTCAACGAAAAACTAAATAGAAATCACAATCACAGATTCACGCGCGTGTTGCGTCCGTGGAGGTGGATGGTTAAATATGTTTTTAATCAAACTGCCTTTCCAGAATCAAACGATCTGCACCGACTGATACGGCGGCCCGTGGTGGTGATGATGTTCCAGGTGGTCCTGTTCGATTTGCTCTTTGAGCATTTCGAGTTCCCGGATACCGGAAACGGTCACCTCGTACTTGTGCGTCATCAGCGATCGGTAGAAGTGTAGCGCAAAGGCTACAAATATGACGAGGACTGGGATGAGGACGATGCACGCGGACCAAGCGGCCGTCGTGTTGAGGTCGTAGAACTTGACCCAGCACAGGATGGCAATCTCGAATAGAAATAGGATCAGTCCGAGCAGGGTCGAGAAGGCCCAAGCCGTCTCAATGTACCAGTGGAGTCGCTCGTGGGGCGACTCGTTCACCAGGGAGATGCTGTGCAGATTGCACACCGTTTCAATGTTCGGCAGGATGCAGGTGCTGATCATGAGGGCAAGCATGTGAACCGCCACCAGCAGCGTGGTGCAGATGGCGAATGCTATCAGCATACTGGGCGGGACGGTGGTGTGTTCATCCAGCTGAACTTCAACCATGGCGACCTGAAACGGTAAGAATGAAGGAAAATTAAACTTGAGCAACCTAGAAAATAATTGCATAAGACAGCGTTTGAAAAGGGGGAATCATCAATCATCATAACACACGAAAATGTCTACCATTAAATAGGAACCAACTCATCTTGATGGCATATCCAAGCGTAGAAAACAGCTGAGAGCAACGACCGGCCATGTTGCGGTTTTCTCATCATCTAACAAGTGGGAGTCGATCTGTGCAAGGGCCGCCGAACTAACGATGATGATTCGAGTGACAGAGATTTCGATACACATCCACATCGGTTGCTTTGGGTTCGGTCACCGGGCGGTGGTGCGTCGTGCAATGTGTTGCATGCGTGACCTTAACCGTGATTTTCAACTCTGTGAGATAATGCAAGTGCACTGATCTGCTGAAGGAAGCTGACGGTGCTTTGTTTTGCATGCGGCTTACATTGTTTGTTTGTTTTTGTTTTGCTTATGACTCGACTAGGATATGTCGTCTGATTGTTACCTAGATCAACTTGATGATAAATTTAACGTAGCCTTTTCAAATATTTCAAACCAAAATTTATAGAACTGGCATGTTCAGCTTCTATTGAATTAATATTGAGGGAAATTTACTACGTGTTCATACAAACCATTACAAACGAAAAACAGGCTTGGGGGCTTGAACATGTGCATTTTCTGTGTGACAAGACTAATGGACCTTCCCTAAAAATCCCCACTTAAATTCAATCCGAGCCCATTCTTGGCGGAGTGATGAAGGTTTTTCAATCCCAACCCGAACTGTATTCTTAAGTTGTCTTAAGCGAAAACTCTGAGTTTGAATTTGATAGCAACATGGAAACTGGAAGATAATTTCCCATCATCGATCAATTCAAAACTCATTAGGCAAACAAGATAGACCCCAAAGATCGCTAAAATTCCACGTACGCTCAAAGCTGGTACTTAGCACCTCAAGTAAAACACAAAACCAAACCCCACTTCCGGACAAAGGCGAAAAGAGCGAACCGTTCACCCCACTTGGGGTGTGAGTGTGTTTCAGCAGCAGCGGTGGTTGTCACAGCGCCGCCAAATTTTAATTCTACGATTTAATTATTTATAAACCACGGCGGCATCATCAACGCTATCATCATCACCGCGATCATCATCATCTCTCGAAGAATGTCCTGTCTTGTGTGCAGCTGTAATGGGGCGACGCCGAAGCGAGATGCCTAGTACAGAGGAAGACGCTGCTTCCGTCGTCGTAGATCACCGCGCCGCGATAGCAAAGTCGAGGTGAAGAGGGTGAACAGGCTGCGACATAAACCCTCGTGGTGGAAAATCATATGGTTTAAAACCGCAGTCGCAACAACATGTAGCAACATTGACCATGACACCTGCTCTTTTTTCGTCAACAAAATGTTTCGCGTTCCGATGTGCGCGGGGGGATTTGTTCGGTTTCATTCATGTCCATTAGTGTGGGATGGGGACGAATGAATTTACACACCTCTGCGTATGGTGCGTTCTTGCATTGGTTTAGGCTTTTGAACTTGAACGACACTTACCATGGCAAAGCCGGATAGCAGCGCAGATGTTTTACTGGATGCCTTCAGCTTGGCTCGACTAAGCTGCAGCTTCCGCCAGGATAGGTAGTTTGGGGAATTATACTCGTCGCCGGACTGGGACATTGTACTGATGTGCGATCGTCTCTGAAAACGTAACAGAACAAAACATATCGTTAGCAATGGGTTTGATTGAATTGATTTTTGGTGATAAATAGAACAGTCTATAAAAATCGCTCACAAGCACTTCTTCGCCTAGGCCGTGGCCTGATCCACTTCCGGCTCCACCAGCAAACAGGCCGCCACCACCAATCGATGAAATTCCGTTGTAGTGTGCTGGGCCGGTGGTTCCTGCCGACGAAGAATGTTTGTTGCTGGCAGCAGCAGCACCAGCCCCAGGTTTGCTAAATTGCTTGTAGTACGGCGAGTTCAAACAGAGATTCGATTGTGAGCAGCTCGGATGTAAATGCATTGTCTCATTTGGAAGGGACGCGCGTGAACAACACGTTCGGATGGATTGCGCCGGCGCTCGTTGCTTAATCTCTCGGGCGCACGCTTTCTCACACGAACGGTAAGTCGAGCGGGAGATTTTTTCGAAAAACTTTTAATGAACGGATTAATCCAGTCACGGAGTTGTTAACAGTTTCACTTGAAAAAGTTACGGTTCAGTTGAGTTTTCTTCTGAAATGATTCACTCAAACGTACACCGACGGATTTCTCACACTCAGTTTGCTCGCGCTTCTTCATGCTCATTCTCTGGGGAAACGTTAGATAGCTTTAGTCTCAGTCATAGATTGCCTACAACGGGCAGCAATGTTTGTCGTTTACTAGTCGTAGATATTAACCCAACTGAGAGAAAACCGGCATTGATTTGTATGTATACATTCGCAGAGGTATCTTTCAACCTGACCGTAAACAAAATTCATAATCCAGATGTAGTTGTTGGGGGGTGGTGTGTTGGTACTAGAGATAGGAGGTTTTTCTTATTTTCTTTTGGACTGTTGATTTACCGATCCTAAATGAAATATGAATGTAAACGCGAGCTTTGAATGGTGAGAGAGAACTAGTAAAAACGTTTCTTTTCTCACAATAAATTATAAGACTGAAAAGAGATGTTTTGCCTTCGCACCTGCCCCAGCAGCTGCTATGAATGATAGCACTTAGAAGGCGCAGAAATGTATCTATTTTTTAAGCAAATGATTGCTGAAAACGTCATCATACAGCATTTTTCACGTGTCGAAAATATATATATATATAGATATATTTATATATTTTTATTTTTTTTTTTTTTTTTTTATTTTTTTATATATATATAAATTTGTGGATATATATATTTTTTTTTTTTTTTTTATATTTTTTTATTTATTTATATATATATAAAAATATATATTAATAATGCTTGTGTTGTGTTTTTTTTTTTTTTTTAATGAGGGTAAGAAGAAAAAGGTAAAAGTAGAGGTAGGTTATTGTTTTTGTTTTGTTTTATTTTTTGAAGCTGGTAGCGGTTATCTGATGTAATAATAGTGACTTTAGTGACCAAATTGTCGAAAATAGTGACCAAATAGTGACTTAGAAGCAATAAAAAAAGTGACCAAATAGTGACTTTGGGATACTTAAAAATTAATAAGAAGTGACTTTATTGAGTGTTTGCTATTTTTTTGGTTTCCTAGCAAAGAAACCTCTGAAAAGACTCGCCTTTTTTCGCTGCAGTTTCTTGAACATGATCGGTAGCTCGTTTTTTGCGTAGACTGTTGCTTTCGCACAGTTGACACTCCCTGAAGCATTGCTTGAGCCAGCTCCTCTTCCGCCATATTATGGTTCTTAATGGCTTTTTTGAGGCGCGTGTGTGCTCACAAAAACAATCTTCATTTATAAAAAATCGGGTACTATGAGTAACACATTAATTAGAACGTACTTATCAGCATTTCACGTTTTTTCGTTCTGTTCCTTGCGAAGAGTCTTTAACTCCTCTTCTTTCTTTTCTATCGATGATTTTAAGTTATTCATTTGTTGCTTATTTTGTTCTTACTTCCTTGTAAGCTCCTTCCGTTTTTCTTCTCGTCCTCCTTTTTCAGTTTTTGATGTTCCAAATGTTGCATATAATTAGCATATGCTTTGTTAGCCATCATGAGCAGTTCTTTGGGGATGGGAACTAGATGCGACTTATTTCCGAATGACTTCAATCACCATCAGCGAATTTAATGTTCTCTCACAAATTGATGATCGATCGTCGATAAGGTTCCTAGCCGTTGCCAAAAATCCTCGCTCGACATAAGTATTTCCATGGGATGCCGTCATAGATGCTATTACAACGGCGGATATTTAGTTTCACCTCTAGTTGTCGCCATGCTACAGAACTGATTCCAGTAGTCCTCAATTCTCCCTTTTGCGCTGTCTTGCATATCTATTTCATTTGATTTGAGCAGGTTCCACTCATCCATTTGGCAAGTCCGCATTTTGAATTCATTATTCGTTCAATATATGTTTACAAGAAGCGATATAACGTTTTTTTTTTTAGCTTTATGCAAGAAGTTGAGCTTGTCCTTCAATTAAGTCAAATCAGCCGTTATTTTATCCCCAATAATTAAATTTTTGGGAGGTACTAAGATCTCAACATTGTCAAATATATCCTGAGATAGTACTGCATCGGCAGGCCACACTTCCGCTTTGCATAGTCTGGTCACGATAGTACGTTGATAGTACGAACAAACATTCCGAGTTGTTACAGACGAATAAAATTGCTAGGGTTTATAACACTTAGTCTTAAGTATTTCAGCTTTTACATAGTTTAGTTTCCAATACATACCATGTCATATTGTGGACCCCGATTAGTTTGAACAGCTAAAATTGCAAATATTCGGCGCTCAACTGCACAAAGGTTCAAAATTGCTTTATACACTACTGTACTGAAACTAGTTACAGACATTCACTTTGAACGCCGAGTGTTTTCAATTTAGGCTTTTCAAACTAACGGGGGTCCACGGTATTGTATTTAAACCTGTTCGAAACGATTTGTTGACCAAAGTTGTTTCTACCCACCACCGTTTTCTTTCCAAACTCAGGTTCAGCTTAACCACCCTCGCAAACTAACACCAGTGGATGGTAAAAGAACAGTACTGACCTGTAAATCGAGCGAAAATGCCAGCACTCGATCTCACGAACAACACCTCCTCTTTCATACTCTGGTTATCTTACGATTCTTGAATACTACGTAGTCTTCGTTATCGGGACATGTTACTTGGGAATATGAACATTGAAATAATTAATAAGTGCAGGCCACTGTTAAATAAATAATTATTTCTGTTGTTTCTTGCAGAGATAATCACCTTGATGTGACGCGTTTAATGAAAGGGTGGGACGGCAATCCAAGCTCTTACTGTATTTTCTCTTCTAGTCGTGATGGCTAGCCTGAACTGCCTCAGCATGAGAAGATTTTCTGCGGTAATACAGCATTCTGCAAAGCATCATTCACCTTATCAAGGATATCCCCGGCTTTGGCAGAACCGATGAAGAACGTTTGATGATGCGTTGAAACAATCTGGGACTTCGACTTTGACCAGTAGCGAATGGTTATTTGTAATTATTTTTTCCCAGCCGATTTTTTTTTGTCTCGTCGTAGCATATGATGAACAGAGAATTACGCCCATCTTTCAGCGTGATCTCCCGGAAATTGTGCTAAAGCAACAATCACTAAATAAAGAGCCTTAATTCTGCTCAATGAAAAATCTGCAGGCACCGCATTCAGAAACAGCACAAAATGTATCTCAAAGTCCATCACAGAATGCAGCCTAAATCAGATGCAATATATTTCAATAGCCATGTCATTTCAGCCTTAGTTCCTGCATCTCGTGTACTTAAGAGCTGCACTTGAGAAATCAACGCACCAGATGAGCAGGGTGTTCGTTGCCGATCGATTTTGATTCGCGATCACACCACACCCACAGTAGACTTGGACCACGAAGATCCTTCCCTCCTTATGCCTCACAATATTCGTGTGCTACTCAAAAGCTAGAAAAAGCCTGGATATTGTTAAGGCCTTACCGCAAATTGTACAGAACACTTCGTTATCGCTATGTTTTCGGGCCTACTCCGAAACAAGGCAGTCATAAGGATTAGTTTTCTGCAACCATTCAGGGCGGAAAGTGCATTTCCCTATACTGTTTTAAAAATGAACCAAATACCAATAATTAGTTTCCATGTTCAGGATTCGTTTGTCTGAATTCAAATGATATTCGAATAATAATAAAGTAAAAAAGTGACTTTAGTGACCAATTTTTGGAAAATAGTGACTTTAGTGACTTTCCGGTGACAATAGTGACTTTTTAGTGACTGCCTTTGAAATAGTGACCAAGTCACTAAAAAGTGACCCGCTACCAGCCCTGCACTAAGCTTGAGAATTGAAAAAAGGTATACGGTTCTTTTTCTTTAAATTAAAATGTGTTTAAATTTATATTTTATATGGGGTTTCCTTTTTTTTTTTTAAATTGGCTGTAAGCAAAATTGAAAATGTGTGGATTTTGTGAAAAATTTGTGTAAAGAATATGGGGGGGGGGGTTTTTTTTTTTTTTTTTAAAAATAAAAAGATTTTTGGGTTTTTATTATATATGGGTTTTGAGGATGGATAATAGGCATAATAAAGTTCGTTTTTTGTTTTTTTTTTATTTTTTTTTTTTTTTTTTTTTTTATTTTATTTTAATTATTGTTATTTTTTTTATTTTTTATATTCTTTTTAAGTTTCACTTATGGAATACTGAAAAAAAAGGTGTTTTACTTAAAGAAAAAAAAATCAATTTGTGTTGAAAAAAAACAGTGAAAATATAAAGTGCCCATTTCAAAAATCGATATGTTTTCGATAAGTTTCCATTGGAAGACCCCTCGATTGTTTATGTTTTGATATTTTGACATGTTTTGAAGCAAACGGCTCAACCTGGTGCATTTGTATACGTGATCGCATTTGATTCAATTGAAAAAAATGGAGAACGCAGTGCTTTCGAAAGCAATTCCCTTGTGTATCCGAAAATTGGTCGTTCGTGATGTGCAAAACGGTGAATCGCACCGGGCTGTCGCTAAAAAGTACAGTATCAGTAAGGCAGCGGTTGGAAAAATTCCTCTGAAGCTTAAAACGTTTGGATCAGTGGTGGATCGCCCTGGCAGAGGCAGGAAGCGGAAAACGGATGCGAGAACGGACACCAAGATCATGCGTGAAGTCAAGAAGAACCCAAAGGTAACTGTCCGCGAGATCCAGGAAACCCTTCAGTTATCAGTTTCCGGTTGAACTGTTCGTCGCCGTCTCGTAGCACAGGGGTTGAATAGCAAACTTGCCCGGAAGCGCCCATTTATCAGCAAGGCAAACAAAGCCAAACGGCTTAAGTTTGCTAAGGAGCATGCTGATAAGCCCCTAGAGTTCTGGAAAACGGTTCCCTGGACGGAAGAATCAAAATTCGAGCTGTTTAACCGAAAGCGGCGGGTTCGTGTTTGGTGCAGATCGGGAGAGGAGCTTCAGGAGCGCCACATCCAAGGCACGATGAAGCATGGAGGAGGAAATGTGATGGTCTGGGGGTGTTTTTCGTGGGGTGGAGTGGGAAGCATTGTGACGGGATCGACGGGATAATGACGGCAGATTCTTACATCAACATCCTGCGAGAAAATCTGGAGGTTTCGCTGATCCAGACGAGCCTTGAAGAGAAGTTCGTATTCCAGCAGGACAACGACCCGAAGCATACTGCCAAGAAGACCAAGTCTTTCTTCCGGTCTTGTCGGATCAAACCGCTGGAATGGCCTCCACAAAGCCCGGACCTCAATCCCATCGAGAATTTGTGCGCGATTTTCGATGCCAGGGTTGACAAAACTGGTGTTACCAATAAAAATAACTATTTTGAAGCCCTGGAGCGCGTTTGGGAAGAGCTAGATCCACAGCACCTAAAGAACCTGGTCGAGAGCATGTCGAAGCGCCTGCAGGAGGTCCTGAAGGCCAAAGGAGGACACATCAATTATTGAAATGCTTTTATGTTACTTTAATTTATGTTTTCTGTAGCCTAAATGAAGTGGGCACTTTATTTTGTCACTGTTTTTTTTTTCAACACAAATTGATTTTTTTTTTCTTTAAGTAAAACTCTTTTTTTTTCAGTATTCCATAAGTGAAACTTAAAAAGAATATAAAAAATAAGATAATAAAAAAAATACAGTGTGTTTACTTTAATTTGAACCAAGTAAATGAGAGAAATTGAAAAAAACGATGAGGTGAGCACTTTATTTTGCCTATCAGTGTATTTAATTACTTTCTCTGTTTTGCAACTGTCACAAACTGTCTGGAGAATCTCTTATTTTTTTTAAAGGAGTCTTGGCCTTTTTAAATTTACACATACTCTTGAGGTCCCTCTTATTTTGTAGCAATGCATTAAAAAAATGGACTGATCGCAACCCATAGCAACCCAGTTGTGTACAGAAGAAAATTGACAGCGTTATCAATCATCCAAATGGAGCGGCTAAAACTGATGCATAAAAGTAACTTTTTGGAAAAGAACGACGTCGTGTTCTTCATGGATGACAAGACCTAGTTGACGCTAGACTAGACCGGAAACTCTGACTAAAGAGTTAACTCTAAAAGAGTTAAGCGTTGGCATGAAATATATCTTCCATTCTAAGTTCCCGAAGAAGGCCTTTCTGTGGCTGACGACCAGCGAGAAGGAAATGTCCAAGTCGCTTCTGTTTCCATCGTGGCTTGCGGTGAACGAGGAGATATACGGTACAAAGGGCCGGCTGGAATTTGCCTCCTTCGTTAAGAAGTTTCAAACAAAGGAGAATGTGGTCTTTTGGGCGGACCTGTCCTCTGCCCATTAAATCAAGAGATCACTGGAGGGGATGGACCGGCTGAAGATAAACGTTATATTGAAGACCGGCAACAGTCCCAACGTCCCCCAACTGTGACCGATGGAAAATGTTTGGTTGAGCCTCAAATTGAGAAACGGAGAAGCCAAGACCAAGAAAGAGCTGCCGAAATCCATCTTTTTATCGGACATGGCTAAGGTTTTGTTCAACTGCTGTACGGCCGCTCGGCAAAGCGTCGAAGCAGTTTTGTAGAAAGCTCAATAAACATAGAATTTAAGGAAGCTTTGTTCTATTCAATTATATTTGTATCTAAATTAGTCAATTTTTTTACTGCATACGGTATATGACATTTTTAAAAGTACTATGATTCGTTCAAATCATATAATAAACTAGCTGACCCGGCGAACTTTGTTCCGCTTTAATCGATTTTATGATTCAAATAATTCCGAACATTCATGATTTAATTTGTTTTTATTAACTTTAAGCTAGGCTTGGCTTATTTATCACCTAAATTTGTTTGTCGTTCCTTTGCAATCAATAACAGATTACGACACTTGAATTTTAGGTATTGATTAAATGATATTGATTTCGAATTTGTTTGAAGAAATATGCTTTATGTGCATGATTTTAGAGGATGACAGAATCTTGCGCCGGTTCAATTCAGTGCTTTGTGATGGACTGCATTCTTTGTGAAGCATTCGAGATTAATCCCATACACTGCTAAAGACTGACCTTGTGATTTATTGATTGTTATGTCACCATGACCATGCAAGGCGAACCGGAAATTGTATTCGTTAAAACTCGAAAGGTAAATCGTTTGAAATAAGTGGAATTCTTGGATTGAGCACTTCCTCGCCCTTGAATTTGCCTTTGAGTTTCATTACACAATTTTCAGTCATAAATTATATGGTGGTAATCCTGGTAAATCCAATGAATTCAGGAATTCTGTTGGATAACTGGTTCCTTCGTCCAGATTAATCACACAGTCAATTAAGTTGAATGGATGTAATTGTCCAGGAATTGCATTTAGAAATTACGAAATTCAAATCCTCGATATCCCTATTTTTCGTTGCCAAAATCGCACGTGCACTTAAGCAATCGTGGTTCTCATAATTCTGGACGATGTTTGGGAAAACACTCGTAATGAGTTCCACTTTCTTCGTTGTGATATCGCCAACAATTGATTCGAGAAGACGGATCGTTTTGCAAGGCAACTCGCATATTTGTCGTCAACTGTAGCTTCTTTACATATCGCTCCAAATACGAATGCTTAAGGCGTGTGGAATGACAGGTAGTGTTTGTCGAAAATCAACTGGCAACAAAATCATTGCGCCTCCAAAAAGTCTCGAGTTACTGCGCAGATCTTGCATAGTTCGATCGAGTGCTATTGTGCCTTCGTCCCAGATGATGATCTTAAAACACTGCAACACTTTCGTCATTGCCGAATTCTTCGAAATGTTGCATGTCGGTTCGTCAGTCAGTTGGAGATTCAACGGCAGCTTCAACGCAGAATGAGCCTCTCGACCGCCTTCCAACAATGTGGCTGCAATACCTGAAGAGGCAACCGCCAGCGCAATATCTGTTCTTGAGCGAACCGAAGCCAGTAGTAATTAAATAAGGTACTTTTCGCTAGTTCCGCCAGGTGTATCGATGACGAAAATGCCTCCATTTCGGTCGTCAATCGCTTTCATCAAAGTGTCGTAAACGTCCTCTTGCTGAGGAGTCAACAACGGTACATTTGTTCGAACCACCTGTCTCAAAGCGTCATGATCGTATTCTCGTTCATGCTCCAACACTCGATTGAATGCATTGTGTATTGCACGATTTGGAATTGGCATGCCCAATTTGGACAACAAACTGCCGCACATGAGCAAACACATGTATTCGATCAAAATCAGCGCCTCTCATCGTTAATTTCCAGCTCGTATTTAATTCAAAGTGGTTGTGCGAACTCGATTTAAAATAGTATCAACCATGTCATCCTTGTATTTGTTCCACAATTCGACTATATTTGATAGAACACATGTCGAAATGATGATCGCAAACAGGGTACGAATTTGATTCGCAGGTGCAGTAACAATGGCATCGCAATTTCTAGCAATTGCTGACGGCTGACCGCTGACAGGCCTCTCGATATGTCGCACATAGTAGACCATCCACAGTCCGAAGCGACTCGAACGAAGCTGGACCACGAACATTAACCAAAAACAGAACAATAAGGACACCTGTGAAATTGCGCCAACAATTTCAGGTGGACTATCAACGCCATCTATGATCCGTGTCAAGGATAACTCGATCAAAACTTAAAAAATACCTCACATAATGTATTGAAAATCTATCATTTTCGAGGTTTCCATTTTCCCATAAATTTGTTCATTTTTTTCTTTTTAGAAATGTTCCTTGGGCGCAGCCGAACAGAACAAAACAAAAAGACAACTTAAATCGGACGATCCGTTCTCGAGTTATGCGCGGTCTTACATATTCTACTCTGTTTTATATATATTGACTCAAGTATCCACTGGGATTTCACCTTGTATTTGTATTTGTATTTTGATTCCCCGCGGTTTTTGTTTTCTTTTCTTTTGTTTAGTAAGTGTCCGCTACCAGGGGGCTCTCTGTGTGAGCTCTTTGGTGTGGGGGTCAGAGGAGGGTATTAAAAAAAAAAATTAAGGGCTGTTTAGCTTTAATTCTCAGAACGGCATCGAAGACTTCTTAAAAGTTTTTGAATACTTTAGACCAATCGATGCTTAAATTAAGCTCATTTGCAAAACCTTCCGTAACTATGTTTCGTATTTAATTTTCTTTTTGAAAACTAATATAATTATCTGACGTTTTCCCAGGATTGACCTTATATAAGAAAATGTTTTTTCACAATCCTTTGCTTTTATTTCTAAATATTAATTAAGTAATATATACAATAATTTTATTTAGGTATAAGAATTAAAAAATCCCCAAAAATGCAGGGCAATCTTGTCAACAGGTGTCTAAAGGCACATTACACCGTTGAAAATCCTGATTCACAAGAAAATAGTCGTTGAATATCAGCAAAGGCTCGACAGTATCACTTCAAAAAAATTTAAACTAAAATTTACAATATATATCACGGTCGAAAAGCCTTTTCGGATGGCCTGTGCTAGAATTATTTCTGACATATCTTGCTTCTCAATCCCTTTTTTGAGCCGTTGCCATGTGACGCAGCTAAAGCTGTTTTCACTGCTTTAGTCACCCGAGGGTATTTATGCTCACCTACAGCCGTTTTCTCAGTACAAAACCTGGTTCCAATACTCCTCAATTCTGTACTCTGTACTCGAGGTCAGCACTTCGCTTTTAAAAAAGTTTCATCCGTCAAGAAGAAGATCATAGTTGACTTGAATCGGAAGTAACTTGGCGATTTTCAAAAAATACTTGGAGGAATCACTGGATACAACGGCTGGCTGGTTGAGACATTGGAAATATTTTATAAATGAGTTCTGCAAACCAGCAGCATTTGCATTGTTGAAAAAGTGTAGCTTGTCGATCTGCTTCAATTTGACCAGCTCTGCCATTGCTTCATCGCCAACAAAAACTTTTTCCGCAGGTAGCAAGTTCTCAATACTGTCCGAAATGTCCTGTGGAAGTGAAGTATTCCCGGGTCACACATTGGGTTTACAAACTCGAGCGACGATGGTTCGCACTAACCTTTCCAGATCAGTGTATATTAGATGTGTAGATTAGATGTATGAGTGGTTCTTCCCTCTGGAACAAACCTTAGAAAATAGCATTGAAATAGTATCAGTATGCTTACAAACAGCTCTTATACTTTATTAAAGTGTTTGAGATCAAATTCTTCTTAACAAGTTTTGCAACTTTGCCAAAAAAAATATTCGGTTTAACAGCAGTTAGCAAAGTCAGAATAAACTTAAATAATTGATGAATTATGAATTTAAAAAATCGTCTGTATCATAAACTAAGAATATTTGTCTCAGAAATTTCCTGGAGGCAGCTGGCCAAATTGGGCCAAAAGCTGACTTTGCCCCTATGCTGGCGGATGAACGGTAATACACGCTTTTTCAGGCATTCTTCGATGTAAACTTGGGATGTCATCGTCGAGAATGTGACAAATGGTTCCGTTCAACTGCAAATCGCTTGCCAAATCTCGGCCTTCTTCGCGAACTTGTCGGCAAACACGAACTTAAATCTTCCCGGCACATCCCCACGTCCAGTCGCGATGCAAAACTTTTGACCGGGAAGCTGCTTAAAATCGAGTTAGGCGTATGTTTCGTCATCGATCAAAGTGCAGCTCATTTGTTTCGTCAAAACACGGTCGTACAAGAGCCTTGCATACTTTTTCACCACGGAATTCTGCTTGTTGTGTTGTTTCGGGTGTTTACTGGCTTTTTACGACTTGGGCTTCAAATGGTGAGTTGACAACTTCGAAGGAGGGTGCGACCGACCTCTCGTCCTCACAAGTTCCTACCTCACGCCTCCACGAGTCATATGATCACAAAAGACTGCCAGCTGAAACATGGAGACGCTGGTTGGCGTAGCCTGGGCAATGTTGTCAATCTGACAATAGCGAAGTGAGGGGGTGCGACCGAAGATCTTATACCTTTAAATCATATTCTATATTTTCTATTCTCATTTTACTAATAATAACAGCACGCTTTGGATTCCAAAACTATGTAAGAGCCGGGAGCAACATGCCAGGCATCAAAGGCGGAATTTGTATCTCAGCATTTCTGCATATCATTTTATTTAAAATTGCACTTCTGAACTTCAACTATTATATTCATAAAAGGTTGGCATGTGCTTATACGTAATGTAGGATTATATTTTAATGTTGTGTTTTTGGTATTATGGTAAGATAAGCCGTTTCTTTCAGAAATTATCCCACCGGACTCTTCGTTCACTCTATCTTTGAAATGTTGCTAGAACAGTATAAAGAAAAATATTACAAATATTACTATGTTTTATAAAATAATATCTTTTATTGAAATTTTATCTTTTATATTTCGAATGATCTATTCTGTTTTCAGCTTTCCCAGGACTAGTAGGATATTAATACATATCTAACTTTTATTTATTTTTCAGTAACAATCCATTCAAGTTTGAAATTTGAATAAATTAGCATTTTTGTCTATAATGGTATTTTAATTTGTTATGTACAAAATATATTATATATTAAATAACATATAACGGGGAAAGGGAGGGACCATCAGGGCACTCAAGTAAAACGATTTGGATAGGGAGCATGGGACTGCCTCCTCCCTATTGTTAACATTTCGTGGAACGAGGGCGGGCTCTTCGACCCCATCTATTGGGTTTATTCTGTCAATCGACGGCTCGATTCTAGCGCTGTGAGTGTGAACTTGCTTTTGGAAGGAGATTCTCTTCCCTATATTCGCGGGTTTCGCGTAAGTGTCTCTGCTTACGGGCCCGCCCAAACGTTTTTGGCCCTTCATACAGGAGCTTGATGATCACAAACAATAATAGAATCCTGATCAAATCGTTTTTCAGATTATTCCACTGCTATGGAAAGTTTCCTTGCTGCAATAGATGGTAGTATTACATCATCATCATCATTTACTGGCTTTTGAGGATTATTATTCTTTGGGGGGGAGGTGCTCCGGTTGGGGGGGTGGGGTTTAGGATCGAAAGACCGGGGTAGGCTTTAACGCACCTCAACACCTTGTTGCGCAGCTGACGATGCCTGGTTTCAGTTTCTTGGTAGGTCCACTGATTTCTTTCCACACTCAGGGTTTCCTTGTAGGTTTTGAGCACTCGACAATCTGTTGTTTTCGGCATCTTCAGCACTTTAGCCAGCTTGGAACCGGACCACTCCGGATTTTTCAGGTATTTGTGTACAATATTGTTTTCTTCTTTCGAGTTTCATTTGACGTTATTTCTGAATGCGATCGACTACTTTGATCAAACTTGCACCAGCTCTATAGAAGTGTAAACAAACCACTGTTAAAGATTTTTGATTCCCAAGGCGTGCTAGCGGCGCACGAGGGGCGCACCAATTTACTTTTAGTCAGCCTTCAATCGATAAGATTTGATCGATTATCTATCAAACGGCCTACGTCAAACGTCGAATCGCTTGCTCCCTACCAGAAACCAAGCTCAACCGAGACGGCCATTTCTAAAGCCCTCGATTTCTCTCCACGTCGAATTTTGTTTTTGAAAAAAAAAATCAAACCTGACACGAGAAAACGTGTTCGGGGAGTGAAAATCGATATAAATAGAAATGAATTGGTGTTTTGTATGTCACGATTTAACTCGATGACGCATGAACGGTTTTACAAGATTCTTTCTGCGTTCGATTCATCATGGGGTTCACTAAGTTTACATGTATATAAATTTGAAAAATTTAATAATAATGAAATAGTGAAACAATGAAAGATGATGTAATATGGGACCACGTGCGTTGCATTTGACAAATTCAATTGAAATATAGGCGGGATAGCGTTCACTAGGACATCAATTTGAAATAAAACTAATTAAATTATTACAAATAAATAATATAAAGCAATTAAAATGATTTAAATAAATGAAGTTGAAATGTTGTGCGGTCAAAGCGTCATGAAGGCCTTTTAGTACTGAACGCTGGCATTGCCAACTGACGCGACGTGACGTAGCACGCGCTATTGAGCGGCAGCTTTTAGGCAGACTTGTGATCGCATCATGGCATTATCGTCGCAACTGAAAACCGAAATAACACACTAGCGCCAAACGATTTTACTCTATTTCCCTACGTTTGCATTGTGGAGCATCTAGTGCGCTGTACAGCGCACCTGATTTTCACCACAGCGCACTAGATGCGACACTTTGCTGCCATATGGAAAAGCAGTTAAATTGATTTGCGCAAGTGATTCTTAAACTGCAACGACAATAAACGATTTCAAGAAAAATACTCTTTTTTTGTGTATATTTCTCGACTTTTATTTAGTGTTGCCAGATCTATTGTACCGTACGTACAAGTGATTTTTTAAACTTTGTACAATCCGCGGTGCGAAAATAGTGACTTAAGTTACCATTTTTCGAAAAATAGTGACTTTAGTGACTTTTGGATGCAAATAGTGACTTTTTAGTGACTAGACTTAAAATAGTGACCAAGTCACTAAAAAGTGACCCGCTACCAGCCCTGCTTACAACATAAAGGGTGTATTCGATAAAAATGAAAATTTGTTTTATTCAATTTCGTCTCCCATCCCGAATGCCCGCACCTTCCTTTTCACTCCACCCATCAAATTTTGTACAACCGATTTTCCCAGTGTTTCTGTTGTTTTTACCCAAATTTTCTTCAATTCTAGCTCTGTTTTTATAGTTTTGGGATGTTTGCGAAGTTCCGTTTTCATAATTGCCCAGAATTTTTCAATTGGACGAAGTTCCGGTGAATTTGGTGGGTTCATATCCTTTGGCACAAAATTGACTCCGTTGGCTCGGTACCACTCCAATACGTTTCGAGCGTAGTGGCAGGAGGCTAGATCAGGCCAAAACAGAGTTGATCCTTTGTGCTTCTTAATGAATGGCCAGAGACGCTTCTTAAGGCACTCTTCCGTGTAAATCGCACCGTTTATTGTTCCGGAAGTGATGAAGGGAGCACTTATTTCACCACATCCGCAAATCGCCTGCCAGATTAGAAACTTCTTTGCAAATTTCGATAGTTTCTTCTTTCGAGCATCCTCCGGAACATCGAACTTCGACTTGGCAACGAAATATTCTTGCCCAGGAAGTTGACGGAAGTCGGCCTTGACGTATGTTTCGTCATCCATCACGATGCAACCGGATTTGGTGAGCAGCTTCGTGTAAAGTTTCCGGGCGCGGGTTTTCGCAGTGATGTTTTGTTTTTCATTCCGGTTTGGGGCTTTTTGCACTTTGTAAACATGTAACCCAGCACGCTTCATGGTTTTCTGCACAAAACCGACTGACACCTTAGACTTTTTAGCGAAATCTCGAATTGACATGTTTGGACGGTTCTTGAATTGTTGTACGACTTTCCTGGCCATTTTACTGTCCATTGGACCACTTTTACGACCTTCCTTCCTTTGGACACTCAGACGCTCCTTGAATGTTCTTATTACACGAGACACAGTTGTATTTGCAATTCCAAGCCTTTTTTGCAATCCACCGGTGGGACGCCCCTGGATTTTGATTGTGAGTGCACAAAATTTTCTCACGGACAATTTCTTGTTTCGACGACATGACTGGAACTACTGAATGTATAACTATGAAACTTGGCAGATGTAAATAATACACTATGGATAAGATCTACTCAAATTTCTAGGTTTTTTACTCATACGATTCAAAAGTTACAGAAGATTTTCTGTGTGCCATTTTTATCGAATACACCCTTTATGTGAGATGTCACGTATAGATTGGGAAGTCGGAGGTCCCACTGTTCGTCTTGGTTCCATAAAATTCTTCACAGATGGCTCAAAAATTGGAACGAAAACGGGAGCAGGAATCTTCGGCCCTGGGGTAGACATTTCAGTGGCGGTTTTCCAGGCGGAGATTTTTGCAATAATAAAATGTGTTAACGTTTGTCTGAAGAGGAAATATAGACATGCTAATATTTGTAGCAGCACTCAAAGCGTTGAGTAATTATAAATGTACATCCTAACCTGTCGGGGAATGCATTCTTTCACTGCGAAAGGTGTGCCAAGAGAACTCCGTAAATTTATTCTGGGTTCCGGGACACTGTGGCATTGAAGGTAATGAAAGGGCAGACGAGCTTGCTCAACAAGGTTCAAATGCACAGAACCATTTTGCGGCATATCATACTGTGCCATAAAAATGGAACTGAAATCTTGGGAAGAACAAAGGGTGATGACCATCTGGTTGGTTACCACAAAGTGTGTTCAATCGAAAAGGTTGATAATTCCAAATGTAACAATCAGTAAAAAGCTGTTGGAGCTCAATAAGAGAGCTCTTTGTACCTATACTGGCCTAGTAACCGGACATTGCCCGAGTAGATATCATTTGAAAAACATTTGCCAGGTTCAGAATGATACGTGAAACCTCGGAACATCTGCTCTGCAGGTGTGATGCTTTGTACAAGAGCAGACTGAAATTTCTGGACAGTGGCTATATGCAATCTGAAGAAATTTGGACTGCGAATCCTGGAAAGGTGGTGCCTGACTGTGAGACGCGTCTTAGGCTGTTCACTTCACAAAAAAAGATCAAGTTTGTGTTTGCAGATAAATTTGCATGTAAATACATGATTTGGCAAGGCATCTGTAGCTGCGGTAGGAAGACCAAGGTTTTCATCACTGATAAGACATTTAATTCAGAGCTTTACAGAACGGAATGTCTCCAAAAGCGAATATTGCCATTCATCAGATCCCACAATGAACCTGTCATATTTTGGCCGGATCTAGCAAGCTGTCATTACAGTAAAACAGTGCTACAGTGGTATGAAACCAACGGGATTCAGTTTATACCGAAAGAACACTAAACCCACCAAACTGTCCCCAGCTCAGACCGATAGAGAGATTTTGGGCTACTGTGAAGAGGAAGCTGAAGGTGTCGTCAAAAGCAAGCATCAAAAGATTGCCAAAACGATGGATGAGAATATTGTGTGCCGGTTAATGAAACGTGTTCCGGAAAAGGTCCGCAAATTTCTTCGAAATCGAAATGATTAATTTTTTTTTGTATTTACCCTCTAAAGTTCACATAAAGTCGAACATTTTAGTTAAAACAGAATACTATTTTGTTAATGTATATCCGAAATATGCGCAATAGTCTATGTTCCAATTCTAACTGGGCCACACCTTATTACATGTGAAGAAATATTATTGAATATTTAAATTAATTTCAAACGGAGAATGATTTAGAACAATCATTTTAGAGCAAGCCCATTGAACAAAATCTTGACTATTATGACAACTAACAAGAATAAGAAGAACACAGCTTTTTAGTGGTTCTACGTCAACACTTCGTACAACCATATCTGGCTGTTCATTGTAGTTTTTTTAATCAATTCAATCTGACGAAGAATCTGTAAACAACTTTTGGCGCCGGTGGTCATCTTCCACGTGTTGCCACTTATTTCTGATGAATCGGTCAAGGCTAAGGCTCCATTTACAGATAATACATCGTTCGTATATCAATCGATGGTTTGCTCCCATTGATAGGAGAATAATAGGAATCCACAAATGGCTCATTATTATGTTCCAGTTTTTCTTTTCACTATCAGTCCCATAGAACCAACAACCACTCCCCACATAATAGTCGCTATCAGTATGTGCCACTTTAACTTGGAGGTAATTAATTTCAAAACAGTTTAAACACTTGCCAATCCACTCAAAACCTCTTCCACTTAACTTGCACTAGTCGAAGCAAACGTCTGGGTAGCCGCATCTACAACGAAGTAGAAACTGAAGCAAATGAATTCGAATGAATACCGTACTTGGCAGAAGCTCCCCTCCGACAAATGGCGGGAGTCAAATTAATATTTTCGATTGCATACTGTCGCCAATTGAGGGTGGTGTTCGAAGTTGATCACACAATTTCAATAGGTATTTCGCCAGGCACTTAATTACAGTTCTTCAAGTAATTCTTTCGTCACTTATATTTTATCACTGCAATAATCGCCACTGAATTGGATATTAGTGAAACTAGGTGGTGGTGCGATGCACTTTCCAACTGATGCACGAAAATCAAAACACCAGCACCGACCGTTCCGAATGAAAATAAACCCAGACAGGAGACACTAAACAACACCCGATCGAACGTGCAAAACAAACTGAGAGATATTGAACCAACGAAACATTTTTTTTTTCGATCATCAGTCGCACACATTCACATTAGGGCATAACCGTGTGTAATTATTAGGGTGGTTCAAAGTGTCGTTTCTGCTGCACCCCACACAATTGATTCCAAATCAGATCCTGACTCTTCTCCCAAAATTTGAGCTCAATTGGTTGCGAATTCGAACTGCACTGGTCCTGTGAAATTTCTATCTAACTTACTAAAAATAAATATCTAATTATGCCGGAGTGCAATCGCAAAGTTGAAGCTGGATAAATTTGGCTTAACCACTGAGAGTAAAACGGAAGAGAACGAAATGTTTGGTTTCCCCATATTTATTCCCATAGGAACTTCAAAGGGCCAGTGCAAATTTTAGGAAAAGAGTCAGTACCTGATTTGGAACCGATCTAGAGGGGTGGAGCAAAAGCGATACTTTGAACCACCCTAGTATTTGTGCATCATAAAAAAATATTCCTCTCTCGCGCTCGTTGTTCAAAGATTTTCAGCCTGGGGGGTTTCAACGATCGCCAACAAATAATATGCTGTTTTTTTGTCCGGAGAAAAGCGTCAGACCAGTCAGGCAGTCAGTCGGTGACACACCTACTCAAAACATACTTTTCACTTTTATCACATTTTCTTCCGCTCTAACTGCATTTTATATACTACACTGACAAAAAAAAAATCGGATGCAACGATCACACCAAAGCGCACGACGACGAAGACGACGACGCAATGAACAAAGCGAAACATACACCTATGAACGGGTCGCGATCGCGATGATGTGGAGTAACCCTCCGCGGCAATGCTGCAAGAGCTCGAAATCACATCGAATCGCGCTGGAGGAAGCGCCAAGTGCGTGTCTGAGTGCACTGCGCTGAATAGAAACGCACGTTCACTCACTGGAAAAACTATTCCAAAGTGTGGGACCATACCGGTTTTGGTTACTGTGGTTGGTTAAAGCGAAGATACACGGGGAGAGCTTTGGCGTGGCACTTTGGTAGCAAAAATGTCATTTCCCACAAAAACATACGGTAATGCAATTGCTACACTCTGTTCGTTCTAACCAATCGGCAAAGTATTTTCATAACTGGAAGATATGTGGGAGATGGCATTTGTGCTCCCGAATTTTAAGATAAGACTTACTTGTATCTTCACCTTGAAGAAGTGAGGTTTTCGATGAAAACTCAGAGACACTTAGCGGGGCATTGGTGATGTTCAGTTTGAATTTATCTGACTTATACCCCGTTCACATTGTAACTTATGTATACAACGCGTAGGTGTTAGCATTCGTACACTCAGAAAAATCACTAAACTAACTTGTTTATAGTTCACACAAAATCTATTATGAAAGTATGGACGCAGTTAGAAACCGCTGCGATTTCACAATAATTAATTACTATAGACTGTTCCAGAAAGTATAAGCACACTTTCAAAATAACAAAAAAGTCATGTTTTTTTAGTTTTAATAATTTTATTTGGCAAATCATATTTGTATTTGTGTTTTATATGATATTTTACTCTCGTTTAATCAAAATATTTAATCATAGCCAAGACTCCTAACTTTTCCTCGAACATGACCCATTAGCTTCTGCACAGTGGTACTTCCCACCATTTTGACCACTTTTTGGCCAATCTTTTTTAAATTTTTGGATGTCGTCCGCTGGTTTTATGAATTTTCGAAGCTTTGCTTTGGTTAAAGCCCAAAAAATCTCGATTGGCCGTGCCTCTGGGCAGTTCGGCGGATTCATGTCTTTCGGCACGAAACATACATTTTGACTTTTGTACCATTCTAAAGTGTCCTTTGCGTAATGACATGACGCCAAATCAGGCCAAAACACTACTTGACCTTCGTGCTGCCTGATCATCGGCAATAATCGCTTCTGGAGACATTCCTTAACGTATTTCTGAGTGTTCATCGTCTCCGTTGTGATGTACGGACTAGATGTTTTACCACACTCGCATATTGCCTGCCAAACCATAACCTTCTTACCAAATTTTTCGGTAAAAATTGCCTTCTCCGTTTCGGGATGTCTTTGTCTTCGCTTACAGTATAGAATTGTGGTCCGGGAAGCGTTTTGTAATCTAGTTTCACATACGTTTCATCGTCCATTATTATACTCCCAGAATTTCTACACAATAACGAATCGTAGAGTTTGCGGGCCCGTGGTTTCACGGACGCGGCCTGTTTTGGGTTCCTTTTGGGTATTTTCTGCTTCCGGTATGCTTTTAGCCCAAGTCTTTCTTTGGCACGCATGACGTTACTCGACGAGGTCCCTAGTTTTTTCGCAACATCCCGAACGGAAGTCGCTGGTTTTCGCTTGTAGGCATCCCTGATCTTTTTATCGATATCCGGACTAACAGGACCGGATTTCCGACCACTCTTCGGCGCATCTTCAAACGAACACTGTTCTCTCCATTTTCGAATCGCACGCTTACACCCTCTTCCTTGGCCAATTTTCTCAAGGAGAGTCCGCTCACAGTGCACCGTTTGTGCACGATACTTTTTCGTTGTTCCGGAGTAAGACCGCGCATTTTGATAGGTAACACAAAACTGAGCACATTTTTGATGCTATGTCGTTCAGAAATGTGCAAACAAAAGGACGCAGCCAAAACATGTTGAAATATTTTACTATATTCAAAGTGACCGTTAAAATAAGGTGTGCTTATACTTTCTGGAACAGTCGTTAGTTCTTTTTTTATGGCTGAATCCTACTGTTTACCTGTATCTCTCAGCACTTGTGCAGCAGTTTCACCGTTTTCAACAGTTTGTTTCAAAATGCGTGGACTTTGAATTTGCGTGAACCCGGAATGTCACTTAGGAAGTTGGCAAAAATGGAAGGAGTAAAGCGTGTCCGTTTAAAATCCGCACACACAAAATTCTTTCTCAAATTTTTTTGAGAAACAGTTCGAGTTTTTATACGATTATCACCCAATTTTCAGGGAGTAAAAATAAACAATTAAAGTTAGTTTTGTCATTATTCGTTTATAATGTTCGAAATTGGAAATATCCTTCTTATCAACATGCAACCCTAGGAGTGGACAGCAATTTCTGCTAGAACCAAAGATGTGAAGAGAAAGTATTGGGCGAATTTCACGCCAACTCGTCTTCGTGATTGGCAGCACCTTCTCAGAATCCAATGAAAATTTGTGGGTAGGTAGACTATGTCTTTTCAAGCAACTTTGCATACTTTGTTTTTAAAAATTTATCTAGACTACCATTTGAAAAGGGCTTAAGTTTTTTAATTGATTTTTTTTAAATCAACATAACTCAAAAAGGAAAAGAGTTACAAATAAGTAATGTATGGGTGACTTTTAAAAAATCATCCTAACTTTTATGAAAAAAAATGTTAAAATTGTATAATCGATCCTTACACGCTTAAAAAAATATTTTAAAAATTAAAGTCGATTTGCAAAAAAATGGCTATCTTAGAATTGTACTTTTTTTTTTTTTTTCTAAAAAAGGCAATATAATTGTCTAAAAGTTCGCTATACATTGCAAGATGGGCACTTTTAAGGAAAAAAAGTTTTTCTAACAACAAATTTTTCATGTCAACATAACTCAAAAAGGAAAAGACTTTCCAAAAAGTGATGTATGGGTGACTTTTGGAAGATTGTTTTAGCTTTTATGAAAAGAAATTGTAAAAATTATAAAATCGCTTCTTACACGCTAAAAAAACATATTTTGAAATTTAAACTCAATTTGCAAAATATGGCTATCTTAGAATTGGAAGAAAGTTTTTATAAATATAGGCGATATAATTGTCTAAAAGTTCGCCATACATCGCGAGATGAGCACCTTTAAGGAAAAAAACATTTTCTAACAAAAAAATTTTCATGTTCAATTTTTACCGTGTATCGCGCCAACTCGTCTTATAATTTGGTCCTAAAACCTCACAGAAGCCCATTAAATTTAATTTTAATGACAATTTGGATTGTTAAGGGTCTTTGAATGTTTGAAAAATCAAGGCTACTATTTGGAAAGGGCTTATTTTTAAGTTAAGTTTCTGGTAGGCAGCGAACGGTTAGACGTTGATCGCTTCCTGATAGTGAGAGTGATTGTGGTGGCCATTACAGCTCTTAAAAGCCTGGATAAAACAGTTACGCCATTATTTTAAATTGATACCAAAGTTCCAAAGTTGCCTGGTGGGTTTTCTCAGTTGCTTTAATTTTATACGGCGCATTGAAATTTTCTTGAAGATTGATAAAGCTATGTGTTACATTTTATGTGTACTATATAGAGCTTCCTCCCAGACACGATTCAACGTTAGATCGGACTTGTATTCGCGTTGTCGCATTTATAGAATCACACCGCGCAATCAAAGTGGGCTAAAATGCGCAACAGCTAGGCTTGTTGCAAACTCGGCAGTCAAAATACCATTACCGCATCGCAAGTGCGACTTAGTATATGAGCGACAATAGAAACAGTGATGTTTTTAAAGCAGCATAGGCCCTTTTAAAAGTTTTGTTGACGTTTATATTTTTGGGTGTAGTAGTGGAGAGCGTTTACTTGTTTATATTTTTTCTTGATTAACATCAGTACAATTAACATATGTACACAGATGGGATTAATGTTTTTCGTGATATTATTAAAATAGATACATAGCAGTGGCAACTTTTCCGTATTAAATTGGAAGAAAATTATCAGAATCGAATGTTTTGTGTCTTGCTAAACGATTAACGGTAAGTGAACGAATAAATTGTGAATAACTTGTGTACTCGGTGTTCGGTATTCAGTGCATATTCACCGATTTCCACTGGAGGTCTGCTTATTGAGCTCAAGATAGGTTCCGCTTCCCTATTGCTCAAAAATTATTTTCATGTCAGATGGAGCAGCCGCCCATTATAAGAACAAAAGGAATTTTGCTAGCGTGTGCAATTTCAAGTCCATGTATGGATTGGAACGTCTCATGGGAAAGGTCCATGTAATGCTATTGGTGGTAATCTCAAGCGAATGGCAAAGAGAGCAAGTCTTGCTCAAGATTATGGAAACACAATCAAAACTCCTCGAGAACTATATGACTGGGCAGTTGAAGAGTCAAATAAATGTATTACAAAACTGAATTTCTGCTTCATATCAGCTGAACAGTATGCAAAAATGTCAGAAGAACTTGAGGAGTTATATAGCCACGTAAAGACAATACCTGTAACACAGGTTTATTGCTTTGTACCTATTTCAGAAAATCAAATTTCAGCTAAAAGGTTTTCTGATTCAAAGGATAATCCAAAGAAATTTACTTTGTATGTGAGGGTATAAATTAAATATATGAAGCTATGTTAATTACTAATACGTGAAAATGTACGCATAAAAAAATAAAATAAAACCCTTACCAAGCAAAAACCTATGAGTTTTCATTGACATAAACGGTATTTCGAAAATTTATATAACGTCATTTTTGAATCGTCTTTAACTGGATATGCATCAACCATTTAAAGACGACTCAAATGTGCTATTTTTTTTAGATTTATCAGCCCCCCTCTATCACAATTTTTTTCATACCTTCTACACACTCTGTAACAAATCTTGACCTTCCTTCCGCCCCCTCAACCCCCCCCCCCCACCGAAGATATACGAAGTCATATTTGAATCACCCCTAAAAATAGGAATATCCGAACAAGCAGTTATGAATGACTTGTACTTAAACGTACACTTTTGGTTCTGTTTTACTGATGTAAAGGGAAATTTAATGTTGTTGACCCTTGTCAAATGTTAGTCTAGATGATTATTGTTTTTTATATCAAATGTACAATACATTCAATTCTTTAGGACTGCTAAATTTTATTGGATCCTATAGGGGTGTTGAAGACCATAACTTGAGGGCACAGTGGCGGCTGTTCTTATAAAAGTCAATGGAGTAACCCTAAAATGTTTGTATATCGGCCTGAAAATTACATATTTAGTAAATTTTGGGGTGTTGAGTTGATTTTTGACATCAACAATTATTTTAAATGGAAGATAATTTCTCTAAAGTGCAACTGAACCTTTCTTACGAGTATGATATTTTTTCAGTTCATACAAAATTTGAAACCCTTTTTCAGTAGAATTTCAACGTAATCAAAAATCACTTTAATAGGGTAATTGACGGATTTAGTAATACTTTAACCTATTATCGTCATTTAGTGGACTATTAAGTGTATGTTGTCAGTCATAAATTGTTTATTCATTTTAAGTCTACACTCTAGAGCATAAGGGGTGGGGGGAGGGAGTGGGTTGAGTTTATTTTATTTATTGTTCTCGAGGTTGGAGGTGGGTAGTAGGAAAATGCATACGCAACAGATTTTACAATATGAAAAAAAAAATTAAACCGTCAATTGTATTGCTACAAAAGAAGGGTTATCTAGTAAGTTGAAATTAATTGCATATAGTTTGAAGATGGGGTGTACAATACAGATAAATCTATATATATATGGCAAATTTGCACGCAAACTTCACGCAAACATCACCACTGTCGTAGTCCCTACCTGAATGGCAAACAGCCACGGAGAAAGAGAAGTCGTTATACAAGATGTGTCACAACTACATACAAGCGAGCTCCCATAAGGCGCCCATGCAAATAATTACATCACTAAATTTTTTTGCGGTCTACTAATACGCTTGCAGTTAATCTTCTTCCTCACCCTTCCTAAATGCTCATTGGATTCGACAGGCTCGTTCGAACACCAATACTTGCATTTTGTGTATGAACTTTGGAAATTGTACAAAGTTGAAAAGGTCCGGTGCACTCCTAATCGGACGGAAGTCAATTCAAGAAAAAAAAATACAAGTTTTCTTCTCATCAAAGATGTGCTCGACACCAATCGGTAATCAATATTTTTTCTCCTATGTCATTAAATGTGTTTAAGCTTTCGTTTTTATTTAGTTAGACATTTTCTTAAAAGAAAAAATATATTGGATCCGGTTCTTGATATAGCGATTTCGAACGATAAACGTACTGCTATTGAAAACTACATAGAAAGATTTGTAGGAGGAACCATTCATGAAGAATAATGAGAAGCAAGTATCAATATTCTTTCGAGAGTTCTTGCGTCGATGGAGTAAATCACACCGAAAAAGTTAGGATCGCTTTTTAAAGGAAAATGGTGATTGGCTCAAGAACGATTTTCTTGTACTTTCTGGACCTAGTTCATCCAACATCAGAAGCAAATGTCAATCAAGGTGGTCGACCTTCAAAAAAGAATTCTGAGATTGCGGCAACCGAAGGCGGCGTCGAAGAACGGAAGAATTGCGTCGTACATGTAGCTTTAGTACGTTCTTATTGCTCTTACTTTGTATTTTTTTTCTCTTTAACTTAAATGTTTTTTTTTTCTTTATAACTTTATAATAGGTGAGTTGAAGTTTGCTACTGAGGTGGCTTTGCGTGCTGATGGGCAGAAGGAAGTTGCAGGCATTCTGAAGACTAGTGTCTCTACGCAAAGGCTATCTGATGAACAAGCTTTAGCTGTATTTGTTGATGCAAAGCCATCTAAGCGTAGCTACAACATCGTAAGAGAGCCTGCAAAAACCATATACCCACCATATGACTCAATCTCTGCTGCTAAAAAGAAGTGCTATCCTCCAGATCAGTACTTCGAAATTTCAGAAGGTCTTTGCAGAATTGATTTACAGCAACTTTTAAATCATACTGTTTCAAGATTAATTAGTCTTGTGCAGTTCAATTTTACTAATCTACCTAATGACGATTTGCGGCTTGTTCTGAAATGGGGGATGGATGGAACTACGCTAAGTGAGTACAATCAAACATTTAAAAGTTTGGAAAACTCAGACGCAAACGTAATTTTGACATCACTTGTTCCACTAAAACTGTTTCAAGGGGAAATTGTCATTTGGGAAAACTTGTTTCCATCATCGACTCGGTATTGTAGACCAGTTTCTCTACAACTGGCAAAGGAAACTGTCGATACGACCCGTCAAGAATACGACCGGATGAAAAATGCAATTTCAAAGTTACAGCCTTTTATTGTAAATGTTAACGGTAGAGAACTAAACGTCAAATTTGAACTTGTTAGGAGTATGGTTGATGGTAAAACTATAAACGCCATAACAAACACATCATCTGCGCAAAGGTGGTTTCTTTGCAAATCAACATCCGCAGAATTTAATGACGTTGAAAAAACGTTGAAGAAATCTGTGAACAGTGATATTCTGGATCATGGCTTGAGCAGTCTACATTGTTTGATGAGATGTTTTGAGAGTTTGCTGCATATTGCATATAGGCTGGAATTCTGCAAATGGGTGAAAACGGCTCATATTGAGCTGTTCAACAGCACCAAACAACGCATTCAAAAGGAGTTTTTCAGCAGACTGGGCCTACACGTGGACAAGCCACGTTCTGGTCTCGGCACAAGTAACAACGGCAACACGGCAAGGCGATTTTTTGCCAATGCGGAAGTCTCTTCTGAAATTACGGGCATTGATTTGGATTTGATAGTCCGATTTCGTACGCTACTAACAGCCATTTCTAGTGGTAAAAGGATTAATGTTTCGAAATTCAAATCTTATGCTACAGAAACCGCTTTTTATTACGTGAAGCTATATGGCTGGTTTCACATGCCTACAACGGTTCACAAACTGTTGATCCACGGAAGTGACATTATCGATCGCTCTTCGATTCCCATCGGAAAGCTCTCAGAAGAAGCCCAAGAAAGTATGAATAAGGAGATTCGACGAACGCGCGCAAGTAATGCTTGGAAAGGATCACGTGAAAAGGACAAACGGAGACGTGTTTCGTGGATTGTTGGTTGCATCGGATCCGGTTGTGTCTAGCTACAGACACAACAAGCCGAAACCGAAAATCGATTTGCCAAAAGAAGTTCGGGATTTATTAATCTTTGATGAACATGATGATGATGTTGATCACCATGCGTCTCCATATCCACCAACGGCCGAACAAATTAAAATCATTTTTTAGCATATTTGCGCAACGATGCGCAAAATGGGGCCTAGCAATTCGGAAAGTAGAGATAATTTCCTATATAATTCACACTATCCCACCTTTTCGTACTGTTTCACCAGGTTGTACAGTGAACATTTGTAAAGAAATGTAGGTTAATTGTAATTTTTAAGCATATATTACGAATAATTTAAAATAGTTTGGAGCCATTTTAACAAATGTATTGGTATGAAAAATAAACTTCAATCATTTTCCTTCAAATTGAAGCTTTGTTTGCTCAAATCGGTTGAAAATTGAAAGAGTTACAGGCATATCAAGCAAACCTAAATATTGTGGTTTTCAGATATGAAAATCACCAAAATTGTACGACACAGGAATGTTCAAAGTGCTGCCAAAAATCGAAAACTCATCCAATCCGCACGAAATTTGGAGAAAATGTAATTCAATATATGAGAAACCTAAGAAAAATATACAATGCCAAAAATAAAGACCCAAATTTTATAGATTATGACCGGCTTTCGGCCACTGTGCGTGTAAACAACGGTCAGGAAGTTCAGTGAGGAAAACGCGTTTGAGGATAGATCGAAATCGGGTCTAAAAAAAGGTCCTGCTAACCTTGGTTTGGAAAACATATAATGAAGGTGTTCGAGTACATGAAGGAGGTTTCAGAGCGGAATGTGGCCAAAAAAGTTGGCACTTCGAAGTCCAATGTTCATCGTGCCAAAGAACGTTTAAATCTTCGAACCTGTAAAAAGCAGGAGCAGCCGAAATGGAGTCCGAAACGAGAAGCATCCATCAGGCCCAGGGTGTTGTACCATACAATTCGTACTGTATAATCACGGATAACGAAAACTACGTTTCGATTTGACTACAAATCCTTGCCGAGGCCACAATATTATACGGTGTGTCAAGTGGAAGTACACACCGGAAGGTCTAGCAAGCTTTTTGTGGTTGTGGTCAGATTTCGCAACCTTTCATTACATTTGCTTCGATGAACGATGAACGAATGAAAGTCGTTTTTATAGGCACACCAAGGCGTGCCTACAAAAACGACTTTCATTCGTTCAAGAATGTTTCATTCGTTCCATTCCTCCTTATTGCTGCATATTCGACCAATTGAAGAATTTTGGGCAATGACGAAGGCCTATCTTAGGAAATATGTCTTGGCAGCAGATACCACTCATCAGTTCGGAAAAGATTGGAAGAAAGTATCAAAACTTGTCGCTAAGAAGTCTGTGCTGAATCTTATGAAGAACTTTCGCCAGAAGATGCGCCAGCCAGCATACAATCACTAGATTGCAATTATTGAGAACACTAACCAGATGTGCTACTCTAATGTAAGCAAGATATTGAATTTTCAACACCTGTGTATTATTTTTACTGAAAACTGGGTACGTCCTTACTTTCTGGGCAGTTTTTAATCGCCAGGTTGACAAAGAACAACAAAACAAGGACATACCACAATAGAATCTAATGTAAACTGAGACATCGACAATAGAAAAGGGGGTTGTTATGTAGCTTAATTATAGAAAAACTCATTACTTTCCGAACAAATTTGAGTCAATTACTATTAATTGTATTGTTTCACACTTCTTAAAAATCCTAGCATATGGAGTGTATTGTAGATCTAAGGTCTGTATCCGCAATAATCCGGACACCTCAAAACATAAATTTCGCATTATATTTCCGTCGTAGTTGTTTATTTCAGATTCATGGGATGAGTTTTAACAATTCGTGAGGACAAAACATAGTTATTCGGTATTTGCATACAATTTTCGAACTTTGCGCTTAACTCCGTCCATTAGGGTTTGTACAGACTCTTCAGAAATCGTAGAAGCCGTCTTTGTCCAAATTTGTTGGAAGTGTTTGATGTCTTTGATTCCTTGCTTCTTTCCAGAAAGCTTCTGCTTCATCAGAGCCCAATATCTCTCGATTGGTCGTAGCTCTTGGCAATTTGGCGGGTTTGAGGTTTTTGGTATAATGTTCACTTGATTTGCTTGATTTGCTATGATAAAAATATTAAAATTTGGCTTTGTAAAGTTGATTCGATTGAGCCTGCACAAATAAATGATTAATAAAAAAAAAGGATCAGCGCGTCCAATGTTTTTGTCACTTGACGGTTTCCTCTCCACCGTCAAACGTCCCGAAAATGATTTGAGCACATCGTGAACAGTGGATTTAGGCAAATCCAATGTTTTTGCAAGATCCCGTATTGACAAGTCAGGATTTGCCGTACGCCCGTAAAAAAAAAGGCTCACGCACTTGTTTTTCTTTCGTCGCCATCTTGAATACTAAACATGAAATGTAAACATCAATCATAGTCTTTTTCATCATAGACTCTCAGCTATACCACAGTGAAATTTTTCATTCCTACGTGCAATATTTCAAAAGTTACAATGATTTGAAGGTTTCCGGATTAATGTGGATACAGACCTTATTGTAATGACAATATGCATTTTCCCTTTATCTGATTCATGAGCAATAAGATTCATGGTCGGAAATAGATTTTAATGTTATTTTATATTATTGTATTATAATTTTTTGGTTATTTTTATCCGGGAAGCCAAAGGAGGCGTAAACAACAAAAATGTTTGCAATCTTTCATGCAAAAATTTTTTTGTTTTTTTTAAAAAAGGGTAAATTCGGGGGGTTTTTTGGATTTAAATTTATTGAATTATCTTATTTTTTTCTTCTAGATTTACTATTAAGTTTATTTGAATATGGAAAAAAATAAAATTTTCTTTTTTTTTTTGTGTTTGTTAAAAAATTATTTTTATTTTTTTTTTATTTTTTTTATTTTTTTTTTTTTTTTTTTTTTTTTTTTTTTTTATAATGTGGTGTGGAGAAAATAAAATTTTTTTATGATGTTTTGTTATTTAATAATTAAAATTAATTATGTGGTTGGATCAAACAATTCCCGGAATTTATTCAGGAAATTAAAAATATAAGATTATACATCAAAATCGATATTGTCCCCTTCAAAGTACTCCCCATCGAATACGCACTTATGCCAGCGCTTGATCCAATCCTCGAAACATTTTTTTTTTTTGGTTTTCGGTATGGCCATCAGAGCCATCTTCGACTTTTGCATGATCTCACCTCGGGTGCTGAAACGCGTTCCGCGGAGCGGTTTCTTGAGTCAACCGAATAGAAAAAAAGTCGCAGGGGGGGCAAATCAGGCGAATTCGGTGGAACCTTTCGTTTTAGCCAAGTGTTCAAGGAATACGACGCATTGTGTAACGGTGTGTTATTTAAATAAATTCAGCTCTTTCGGCAACAGCTTTGCAGCGATACGTCTGAGGCTCAAATCAATAACCAAATGTTTTTCACGGGTCCAAAAAATTTTTTCCCCTCTCCTCCCCCCTTTTTAATGGTGAAATTGTGGTCCCCGGGCTTCTATTTTTTGTTTTTGTTGGTGTTTTCGTCGGTTTTCGATGGGCTACTACTTCTCTCATCATCGTTTTTAGAATTTCAACCACTTCTTGAAAAGTTTTGGTACTGTTAAAAAGCTTTTTTTTTTCAGACTATCGTTGACGAAACATGTTTCTAATATTTGCAATGACGTGGCACCATTTTTAACGCAAAATTTTAATTTAATACAAACTCGTCGTTTCAAATTCAATTCAAACCATTTTGAAAATTGTACAAAATTGAGTGCACACACAATCGCAGATGTACTCAAAACAGCGTAACTTTTACAAATGTTAAGCTATCAAGCTAAACATTTCATAGAATGTCAATGACAGATGTGGTACCCTAAAACAGAAAGAAAACTCATCGGGTGAGTGAGAGCACCAAACGGGATTGATTCCGGGAACTATTTGATCAAGCTAGTATGTTCTATAGACTGTCTTAGAAAATAAGGGCTCACTTTTCTAACGCTGCCATTTGACCATACATTTTCATTCGGGTAGTTTGTCGGCTCCATCTCCAAACGCCAAACCGAACATAACTCACAGCAAAGTTTCACGCGCATTTCGTGAGATGGGAAAGATTTCCGCCGTGCCATCGTGCACAAGTGGAGCACTATTCCAGGATTATCACTAAGAAAGTTGGCGAAACTGGAAAACGTTGGTGTGAAAGCGGTGCGTATTGCGATCCGGAAGTTCGGGGAGGAGCATTCCCTTGGAGCGTCGAATCCCAAATTGGACAACAAAATTGGACGAGCTTTTTCTAAGGCAAAAGGGGCCTCGGTTCGCGATTTGGCCAAAAAGCTGAAAACCTCGAGGACCAACGTTAAACGAGCCAAAGAGAGATTGAAGCTGAAGACGTAAAAGAAGCAGAAGCAGCCAGCGTGAAACCACGGGCGCGAAAACTGTGCGGCACAATTTTGGAAGGTACAACGATGCTTTGGAATTTCATAAGTCTGAGTTATGAATGGATTTTGTTTTACACGACGTTGTTCTTGTACGCCTTTAAGCGCTCCTGTTTACAAGTGTGAATTAATCCTATGCACTTAGAAAATTTTACAGTATTCGGTAATTTTTTACTGAACTGTCAACAGCTGAACGTTCGGTAATCCGATTTCACAGATTTCGGTAAAATTTGACAAGTTCCAGTAATTTTTTTTACCGGAATACTGTAAAATTTCACCGAAATCCGGTAAATCGGATTACCGAACGTTCAGCTGTTGAAAGTTCGGTAAAAAATTATCGAATACTGTAAGATTTTCTAAGTGTGTAGTGGTCAAGTCACTACTTCATTATATTTCATAAGGCAAATTAATGAAATTCCTACGGATTTCTTGTGGCAAATAATCATAATGTAATCTTATGAACATCGAAAGTTTATTTCGCTGAGTGTAAGGCTCAATAACTTTTTTGTTTCACACGGAAACGGTTCCCTCTTGCTCTAGTAAATCATCTAAATATGATATATTATGTGATCCTTGCCGTATAGAACGTTTCTGTTTTCAAAACGTTGATCAGCAAAGTTGTACAGTAGGTCAAGGTGTCGCGTAGTGAGAAAATTCTGCACCTCTTTCCATCAAGCTAATGGCGCTGAACTACTGAACAACTTTGTCGAAGACAGGAACCTTCCTTATGGACAGGAAAAAAAAGGACATTATGTTCAGGAAACTCACTTGTGCACTAGCGTCATGTAGCGAGAAATTTCTGAACTATTAATCACCAATGAATAGGCCATATATCGAAGACAGGAACGTTCTACACGCCCATGGTCCCAAGATATAGCATATTGGGGAGATCTATTAACACACGCGCCACGATTTGATACCATTCTGAATTTCTGTTCATCAATCAAAAGACTTTGGCCTGATGAACAACTTTGTCGAAGACTGAAACCATCCATTTGGTAAGGATCAAAAGATAAAGCATTTTTAAGAAATTTACCCGCACGCCGCGTAGTGATAAAATTCTTAACTTATAGTCACCAATGAAAAGGCTTTGATCTACTGGACCCCTAGCGTGAAAGACAAAATTAATTCACGAAAATGCCCGGTATGCAAATATTATCGCAAGATTCACTCTACCAAGCAAAAGAAAAGAGACAATGAGATACTGGTTGCTCTGGAACAGGAAAATAAGGGATTCATTACTGTCTTGTTGGTGGAGGGAGTCAACAATCGAAATTGCCAAAATTTGCGATACGTCATATTAGAACGAACCTATTATTCACAGTACATGGCGCGATGTAAAATTATGGGGTGCGGAACGTTATACGGTAAAAAAATTTAAAAAGTTTAAAAAAATTTGGATTTCAATGTCGTTTTCGGTTTTAAACCTGGGTCAGGTCTGACTCTGACTCGCAATTACCGAACGAAAACGGATCCAGAGTCGAGTCAGTATGATGGTATTAGTGCAAAACATAAACATAAACAAACATGAACATTTTGTTTTGACAGTTATGTTTGTGTGTGTTGGTGAACCAAGGTTGGACCTCGAAAATACTTGAGAGCGAACCTCATCGATGTTGGGTCGGATCCAGAGCGGATCCAGGTCCGACCCGATTCAATAAAAAAAACGTTTTGACAGCTGTTAGGGCGGACCTAGGGCGAACCCAGTTCCGCACTGGCAATAACCGAAAACGACATAAGTGTTGATTGACCTGCTGTTAAGATTTCGCTGGAAAGCGAAACTGACTGTACGTAAGCGAAGAAAATAATCTCTTCGAAATAATGTGGAGACAGATTGGGGGGGGGAACAAAATTTGGGGGTGGGAATTTGTGCGCAAAAAGGGAAAATTTTAAAAAGGGGTGGAGGTGGGGGGGTTGGCTTTGGGGTTCGGGGGGGGGACTAATTTAGGTTGGGTTGCGGGTGAGTGTTTTGGTTAGGGGTAGTGATAAAATTAATGGAGTTGGTGGGAGTCGGTGGTCTGTGGGAAATAATTTTCTTTTTAAAGGTTTTGCTTTTTGTGTTTTTTGGTGAAATTGAAAATCAGTTTTGGGTCCAAATAAGGTTGGGCCGTTTTGGTTGGTTGGTAGAAAAATTCTCTTTATACTTCAAAGATTTTGATTATCAAAAGTAAGTACATATCGAAATGTTGTCAATGTCCGAACACTAACAGTACTCACGCCAAGGTATTTTTCCGAGATCAATCAGTTCAAATTTAAAAAATCCACCAAAACGTGGGTCTAAATTGACACATTCAAATTTACGACCTCCTCGTTAAACCTGCACGTGCGTCGTAAATGGATAAATATGTTAAGATGTCGACATGGGTCGTAAAGATTAAAATTATAAAAAACCAAAACAACGCCAACTGGTGTTTCTTTTGTATAAATGTTGCTAGCTTGTGAAACATAATTTATCCGATGTTAGGAGCCGAGTGATTTACTTATTCCTGCGCACATTTGTTTTCTTCTAAATGGTAGGTGCGTCGATCTGCTTATTCCAACGGTGAATGTTTCATTTTAATGCATTCCGTCTAAATACAGAAAGCAAATGGTTGATGATGTTTCTTTCGGCCAACCGGGGCAAACAGAGTGGAATGTAAATAAACAAAATTGATATGAATTTAAGTCAAATATACGATTGATAGAATTTGCAACCATCAGGAAAGTATCTATTAATCGAGGACAAAATCATAATAAATTGAGATGTTAAAAATCTTGCCAATGTGGCAGTTTCTACGATTGCGAGCGATTTCATTAACTGTCTGTATTTGCTGCTTCAAACAGTACATTCAAATTAATTATTCAGCATGATTTAACTTACCTTGTTGTGAGTGCTGCAAATACTGGTTCGGTTCCAGCCGGCGGAATTGTTGTGCGGAAACGATCCGTGACTGGGTGAGGAATGACTGTGATTGCTGTTGCTGCTGGTACTGTGACTGCTGAATGGACCCCCGCCACCGTTGCCGGTCAGATTCCCAGTGGGTGTCGTCAGCAGATGGACGTGAGTGAACCCTTGCCCGCTGGGGCTGTTGTTACTGGCGGCGCTGACGAAATTCAACTGATGATGCTGCTGCTGCTGCTGTTGTGCGCCTGGGTTGGTGGACGCTCCGTTTCCGTTCGGAATCTGAGTCACCACAAGGCCGGCACTGGGCAGGTGATTTGTACTGAAGGTTTTCGGATTGATGGCACCTCCTAGGGTGGTTGCGAGCACTGTATCGATTCCGGCCGTACTAGTGCTCCATACGGACATGGCACCGTTCCTGGAAGATGGAAGCAGACATGGTGATGCCCGGGTGAGGTGATATCGACAATATTCTTTAGGAAAACGCCCCGAACGGAAATAGAATGTAATTAAGTACGTAGCCGCGAAGAACACGTCGCGAAATCACATTAAAAAAAAAAAACAATCGGGATGAGTATTGGACAATTAAATGGAAAACTGATAACAGCTCGAGTAAACACAGAAGCGAAAGGGGGTGCGCGATAAGAAAAATGGAATGTTTTGAATTAGAGTCGGTGTTGTTCTGCTCTTGTCGGCGACTCCCGAAACTGAACGCACGGAGGCAGCTGTCATTCGCGGATTAGGTGTCGAATTGGTTACTACGAATGTTCCAACGAAACAAACTGCTTCCAGTGCTCGCCGATAGGGTTAACTTGACTCCAGATGGATAGTAGGGTTGTTCAAAAAATTGTCAGATTTTCCATTTTCAATCACTTCAAATAATTATTTTTTCCATATCTTTCTCATTCGACTTAATGATAGCTGCAAGCTTGTTGTCGATGGTTAGAGCTTACATTTTTTTCCCCGGTATAATGACAATATGATGTATGCGGCAACTTATCAGCATCTGTTCGCTAACTGGGCCTAACTGGGTTGTGACCCGTAACGCTGGTAGATCACCTTTTCGTGATGCGTTACGGGGTATCAGATCTGCCACCGAATCCTAGTCTAAATTAATTCAAACTAGAGAACATATTTGTTTTTGTAGTCAATGGAACATATATTAGTCCTTATTGCATTTTATGACGTGTGAAAAGCGACAATACTCCGATTGAGCCACCGCGGATGAGCTTGGAATAAGGAAAACATGGATTTTTTTTTTTTTTTTTTTTTTTTTTTTTGTTTTGTTTTTTGTTTTGTTTGTTTTTTTTTTTTTTTTTTTTTTTGTCTCTTTTTTTTTCTTTTTGTTTTTTTTGTTTTCTTTCTTTTTTTTGGTTTTTTTTTTCTTTTTTTTTGTTTTTTTTAACATAAAGAAATATAGTTATGCTACACGGTAATCTTAATTTACGCTATTATGACTATAAAGTATGCTTTTTCGAGGGAAACTGGGACTACGCCAAAAAGGAGTATATTAATTTTACTTCTTTTTGCGTAAACTGAAAATACGTCAATATGTGCATACTTTTTACTCCTTTTGAAAAGTGTAAAATGCATCCTTTTTACTCCTTTTGAAAAGTAAAATATGCATACTTTTTACTCCTTTTGGAATGTAAATATGCATACTTTTTACTCCTTTTGAGAACATAACAGATGTATACTTTTTACGCATTTCACAAAATCAATAATGCTCGAGTATGGCTGAAAACAGCTCAATTCCGAAATTCAAATTAGAAAGTAATATAGACAGCAATAAATTACACAGTCATGTTTATTAATTTAAAAATAAAAATTACAAACACATATCTAGTGGTTTTGAGCAAAAATTTAATCACGCATTTTGTTACAGAGTTGATTAACAGACGTTCTGGAACTATTTATTTTAACCTTATAGCAGTGGCTGGATAGTCAAGAAGAAAATGAATATAATTTTTTTTGCTCAGGAAGTATAAGCACATCGGCTCCAAGTTCGGTCCCAAGCTTAATGATTCGTCCCTAATAATGTATCCGGCATCCGTCCATAGGGCATGGAAGACCTGTTTTGTTTCATACAGTGTTAAACATTTGTAATTACTGAAGAAAGCAAATATTTACCTTACCTGTCAATTTTGAGAATACGTTTGTATCCAACGTATTGGATATTTCCTCCATTTTCTATCCTGCAACAGCCTAAAACAATTCCCGAACTTAAACACGGTGCTTACAAAATAAATGATTTTTTGAAAATGGCGTCAGCATCAAAGTCACGGGCAGAGTTAATTTTCTTTTCTCAGCAGTGCCTACTTTTCACGCATTTTTTTGTCGCCGTTGACATACTTGAAAAGGCGTAAAAAGTACTCTTCATAAGTGTATAAAAACTAGTCACTTTTTGACGTATCAACTATAATCTTGAACATGTGCAAAATCATAAAAGGAGTTTTCGTGTTTTGTTTATCGTCGCGATTTGGAATCACCAATTTTTTTGAAGCGAAAGAGCCGGCCGGTTTTTCGGTCTCTCCCCGGGTGGAAGGGCCCCTCTCCGGGTTTTTTTCGACATCAAAACAGCGGGCAACTCTTTTGTCGGGGGGGGGGGCGGCGGCTTTCGTCTTCCCCCCCGACCCAGCTTGCCGGGGGTCGACCAAAGATTACACCATATTTTTTAATTTGGTTGGTATTTTTTTTTTTACCTTATTTAATAATTTTGCAAACACCTGTATAATTTTGCTTTGTTTCTTTTCTTTCGCTGTTTTTTTTTTCCTTCTTTAATAAAATACTTTTCTTTTAATTTTTATTTTATTTTTTTTTTTTTTTTTTTTTTTTTTTTTTTTTTTTTTTTTTTTTATGTGTTTTTTTTATTTTTTCTCGCTGTTTTTTTTTTTTTTTTTTTATCCTTGTCTAAAGGGTGTATTCGATAAAAATGGCACATACATATATACTCATCAAAATTAAACTGATTATCGGATTTTCTTGAAATTTTCAGGGAATGAAGAACTACTAATGAGTTTTGATTAACAACATTTGTTTTATTCAATTTCGTCTCCCATCCCGAATGCCCGCACCTTCCTTTTCACTCCTCCCATCAAATTTTGTACAACCGATTTTCCCAGTGTTTTTGTTGTTTTTACCCAAATTTTCTTCAATTCTAGCTCTGTTTTTATAGTTTTGGGATGTTTGCAAAGTTCCGTTTTCATAATTGCCCAGAATTTTTCAATTGGACGAAGTTCCGGTGAATTTGGTGGGTTCATATCCTTTGGCACAAAATTGACTCCGTTGGCTCGGTACCACTCCAATACGTTTCGAGCGTAGTGGCAGGATACTAGATCAGGCCAAAACAGAGTTGATCCTTTGTGCTTCTTAATGAATGGCAAGACACGCTTCTTAAGGCACTCTTTCGTGTAAATCGCACCGTTTATTGTTCCGGAAGTGATGAAGGGAGCACTTATTTCACCACATCCGCAAATCGCCTGCCAGATTAGAAACTTCTTTGCAAATTTCGATAGTTTCTTCTTTCGAGCATCCTCCGGAACATCGAACTTCGACTTGGCAACGAAATATTCTTGCCCAGGAAGTTGACGGAAGTCGGCCTTGACGTATGTTTCGTCATCCATCACGATGCAACCGGATTTGGTGAGCAGCTTCGTGTAAAGTTTCCGGGCGCGGGTTTTCGCAGTGATGTTTTGTTTTTCATTCCGGTTTGGGGCTTTTTGCACTTTGTAAACATGTAACCCAGCACGCTTCATGGTTTTCTGCACAAAACCGACTGACACCTTAGACTTTTTAGCGACATCTCGAATTGACATGTTTGGACGGTTCTTGAATTGTTGTACGACTTTCCTGGCCATTTTACTGTCCATTGGACCACTTTTACGACCACTCCCTTCCTTCCTTTGGACACTCAGACGCTCCTTGAAGGTTCTTATTACACGAGACACAGTTGTATTTGCAATTCCAAGCCTTTTAGCAATCCACCGGTGGGACACCCCTGGATTTTGATTGTGAGTGCACAAAATTTTCTCACGGACAATTTCTTGTTTCGACGACATGACTGGAACTACTGAATGTATAACTATGAAACTTGGCAGATGGAAATAATACACTATGGATAAGATCTACTCAAATTTCTAGGTTTTTTACTCATACGATTCAAAAGTTACAGAAGATTTTCTGTGTGCCATTTTTATCGAATACACCCTTTATAAGCAAATTTTAAAAGCAATAAGCTTGAAATGCTAAATAAGAAGAAGACCCCCTTGGATGATCCATACGGTAAGATAAAATTTCCTCCATTTAGTTTTTTTTTTATTTCAAATTGGGTTTTTTGTAAAAAACACAAAATATTGGTAAAATTAAAAAAAAATAAAATTTTTTTTTTCGTTCTTTTGGGTTATTTTTATTTTAAAATTGTGGTTTTTTTTATTTACAATTGAATAAATTTTACATCACTGAAGTAAAGCGGTCACCATATTTTCCCAAGTGAAAACGTAATTAATTTTCTTATTAATCTCTCAATAAATAGCTTACTCATGTTCAAATTTTTGAAGCAATGACTTTTGCATTCTTTTTTTTTTATTTTTATTCTAGCTCCGACGGATCCTTGTGGACCAACGAGAATTTGGTGCAGAACGGTGCAATTCGGCATCAATGTTGGGTCGATGCAGAAAAAATATTTCTGTCGTAGAGGAATCCAGGTACAGAGAGAGCGTATCAAGTGCGCCGTTTGCAACAAGTCCTTCCAAACGTAAAATATTCTTTATGTGTGGATGCACAACACAAATTTCTTTTTGGATCCTATCATAGAAATCATCCTAAAGGAAATAGTTATATTTGGGAGGAGGTGGATAAGATAGTGAAATAAAACTTACAATTACATCCATTTTGATGGTGAAAAGAATTCAAACTAATCTTCAACCGCAGTATCAAACTTGTTAGTTAAGAATTTGCACAGATAGCAGAATACAAGTTTTGACAGTAGCTGGTCGGTTCTCGATCCCAATGTTATTGTGGAAAAAATGATGTGGAAAAGAGAAAGTGATCTCGCCTACTACTAACGTGAGTTACTCGAGGTGCCTCAAAAGCAACTCTGAAATTGCTCGAGATGAAGAGCTGTCTTGCCCCTTGGTACAGAATGCAAAAGTGAGGTTAGACGTCCTCGATGGCACTCTTGCGAAATTTATATATGTTGTATGATACTTACCGTATTTGGTAGAAAAAAAATACAATTCATACGATAAAAATAAACAATCACTAAATACGGTAAGCACTTTACCGAACAAAACGTAAAACGAACTCTGAATTACTCAAGCCCGGTAAAGTATTATTAACCGTCAAACTGCTGGCCATTTTCTATGAAGTCTCGTGCTTCCAGTGATCGGTTGTGTTCCAGAAGGTGGTTTGGAAAGTGTTAATTAAAAAGTTTTAATCTCGTGGCCAAAACGGTGATGAAGCAGGTATATACCAACAGCTGCGGGAGCAGGACCCTCGACTCTTCGAGATTTTCCGTAAGATTTCATCTAACTATTCTTACCCTTAATTGTTTACAGGTTTCTCCGGTGTTGATATATTTTTACTGCCGGAAACATGTCTCCGAATATGTTTCCGGATTGCACCGCCAAATCAATCATCATTATTAATTATCATAATTATCATATTGATTCAAGCGTTCTATGTTTTCAATTTAAAACCTATCCCATTGGAGAAACAATTTTTCTTGTTCTTGGTGCCATTCTGGGTATCAAGACGCTCGGTACAACGGGAACAAAATGTTTGCAGGCACTTCCTTTTTTTTGTCTGTAATAAGAAAATAAACCGATAACAACATATATAGTATTGTTTAATAAAACAATAACATCTGAATATTCTGGTGTTAAACGATAAAAACAACCGAAACGGTTCGGTACCAGACTAAAGGGCGAACACGAAATTATTGCGACACATTCAACAGGGCATAACTTTTTTACCATTGGGTAAAAATCAACCAAATTTTGCACACTTTCTCATTGATGTGTATTGTTTACATGCTGTTAAACTCGAAGTCGTGTTTTTCGATTTAACGAAAATGGAGGTGAACCAACGCGAGTCGAGAGAACAAATTCTTTCCAAACACCTGGAATTTCCTGACCTGTCGCACCGGCAGTTGGGAAAAATGTTGAACATTCACCATTCAACCGTCTCCAGAGTGTTGAAGCGGTTCCAGGAGCGGTTGACGTTGGACCACGGCAAAGGAGCTGGAAGAAAACCGGGACCGGAGAACAAAAAGATGGAGGGAAAGGTGAAGCGGATGATTAAAGCAAATCCCAACGTCTCAAGCCGTGATTTGGCTAAAAAGATCGGCATGTCGCAGAGCTCCGTCCAGAACGCAAAGAAGAGAGCTGAATTACATACGTACAAGGTACAGAACTTCCCAAACCGCGATGAGCGGCAACAATCGACGGCTAAAACTCGGGCACGGAAGCTCTACGAGAAGAAGCTGACAAAATATGGCTGCTGTGTGATGGACGACGAAACGTATATAAAAGCCGATTTTAAGCAAATTCCGGGGTTGGAGTTTTTCAAGGGCAAGAGCAAGTTCTATGTGGACGACAAATTTAAGAAGAAGAAAATGTCGAAGTTCGCCTCCAAATATCTCATTTGGCAGGCCATCTGCTCTTGCGGACTGAGGAGTGAGCCTTTCGTGACAAAGGGCACAGTAAATGGCGAGATCTACAAATCTGAGTGCCTCGAGAAGCGCCTTTTGCCGTTCTTGCAGCAGCACGACGAAGCTCCGCTATTTTGGCCAGATTTGGCATCATGCCACTATTCTAAAAGTGTCCTGGAATGGTATGAGGCCAATTCTGTCCATTTTGTTCCAAAGGACATGAATCCGCCAAACTGTCCGGAGCTGCGCCCGGTGGAGCAGTACTGGGCAATGATGAAGCGGGAACTTCGGAAGAGCAAGAAGACAGTCAAAGACGAGAAGGACATATTAAGAAAATGAAAAAAAAAAAAAACTGAGAAACTGGTACCGGATGACACTGTAAAGACTTTGATGGAGCGCATCAAGCGAAAATGCGTTCAATTTTACACTCAAGGCTCCATCGATTAACTTTTCTTTTGATTTTTGAAGCAAATATATGTATAAAACCACCCTATAATTTTGGTTTGATTCTAAACATTATAAGAAAATTGGCATGACATTTTCGGTGTCGCAATAATTTCGTGTTCGCCCTTTACACAAATTATCAAACTGTACGGTATTTTTTGACAGTTCATCAAAAATTCTAGAACCGAACGTTTGGTAATTTATTTAATTACCGAACAGATAACCTAACTCTCAGCTGTTGAAAGTTCGGTAAAAAATTACCGAATAAGGAGTGTAGCGAAAATAAGCTATCCACAAACTATCTTTCAAATTATGTTGAAAACCGATATTTTATTCATACAAAAAATTGATCCTTTATTGTACGAGGTTAAACTTGAACATAATGAAGACCGGATGAAATTTAAGTTATTCCTTCACGAATTTTCGAACTTTGGATCGAATGCTCTTCATCAAGTTCCGGACAAGTGTTGCATCGCATTTTTTGGACGCTTGAGCCCAAATTTTTTTGAACTCCTGCATGTTCCCAGCTGCCTTACCAGTCTTCTGGAAGACCCTCTTCACGATTGCGCAGTAACGTTCGATGGGTCGAAGCTGAGGGCATTTTGGTGGATTGATATTTTTCTCAACGAAATCTATACCCTTTTCCGCAAGCCAATTGAGAGTGGTTTTGGCATAGTGAGCCGACGCTAAATCCGGCCAAAACAGTGGAGGTGTACTATGCTTCTTATATAAAGGCAACAATCTCTTCTGGAGACACTCAGATCGATAGATTTCCGCATTTATAGTTCCGGTAGTGTAAAAAATGGTTGACTTCAAACCACAGGAACATATTGCTTGCCATACCAGTACCTTTCGACCGAATTTCTCCACTTGATTTGACCTGTCCGCATCGCTCACATCCTCCCCAACGACGGCAGTAAAGTATTGTGGACCTGGAAGGGTTTTTGAGTCCTCCTTTACATAGGTCTCATCGTCCATCAAAACGCATGCATCCGGACGCTGCAAAAGACGCGAATACAATTTCCGGGCCCTTGTTGCTGCTCGCTTCTTCTGTTCTGCACTTTGTTTCGAGATTTTCTGCTTCTTGTAGGTCTTCAGGTGGTTTCGCCTCTTGATACGCTGGATCATTCCGACACTCGTTCCTGCTTTTTTGGCCAAATCACGTATTGACATTGATTTGTTCTTCATGATTAGAGATACCACTTTCTGTTCCAGTTTCGGGTTGGAAGAACCGGGTTTTCTGCCTCTTCCTGGTAGCTCATCCAAAGAATAGTGTTCCCCAAACTTATTAATGATGGTTTTAACACTCGCATGATGAATTCCAAACCGCTTCGCCAATTTTCGCATAGTAATACCCTTCTCACTTACCATGTGTCCAGAACCTTAATTTTCACTTCCTTTTCAATACGCGACATTTTGAAAACGCAGAATTTGAACCGCAGAAACAAGTAAACAAAAGAAAGCTGACAGTCAAACGCACAGCATGCAGTGTTCAGAGCATAAAACACCATCACAAATACATGCGTACAACGCAAATGTATGTGGATAGCTTATATTCGATACACTCCTTACTGTAAAATTTTCTAAGTGTGTAGCTTTAAGAAAATAATTTGGTATATTTTTGAAACTACTATGCAAGGAGCATACATCGGCAGTGTCTACTACTCAATTAGTTTTTAGTTTTTAATTAGGTTGAATATCCCCCTATGATCAAAGTACATACCAAATATATTCATTTTAATTCAAGTAATCCTCTTTGTCAGCCCTAATATAAAATTTATTTGTGATCTTTTGAAGTTTTGTTAGATAGCTATATATTGATCACGCAAACAATTCCTCCAGCCCTCGAAGCCCTAAAACTTGAAGTAAAAAGTAACGCCTTTCGAGCGCAGCGACTCAAACGAGCTCAACACTGGAAACACCGTGCGTGAGAAATAACTATTTTAAAAACCCTTTGTCTTCTGCTCACTAACTCTTCAACCCCAGACGACGAAGATAACCACGCTTCATCAGCTGTTGACGACTCATCCACCGCGAAATCCCCTTTAATGGTCATCCAGCCTACGTTCGCACCTTCTTTCTTGCTTTGCTTCTGGCCTTCGCTTCCGTCATGAAACAACGGCAACATTTAGGTTTATCAACTCATTATTCACGAAATAACTTCCTCCTCCGCGGGTGAACTTACGAACCCATCGCGGATACAGTTTCACAGAGGTCCCTTTGCTGGTTCCGATGACAAAGCGCAATAAAACCGATTGTCGATGTGGTCGTCGTCGCGCGTCGGCTTGTGTCCAATATACATATATTGTATGATAATCCCGAACGCATCCAACAGCATCATCACCGTCCTAAATACACGGTGTTCAATAAGTTCGAATACAAGTTTTCATCATTGCGTAGGTATGCGCCATGTACATATTCTGCATTGGTATTGGTGTCAGCTTTAGCTTCATTCATACGCTACCGAATGTGCGCGGTGTTGACATTCTGTTAGTTGTTGTTTGTTTGTTACGCGCAATGAAAGAGTATCGGGACTTCGTAATTAAGCGTGTTTTGAACGGTGAGCGACCCGGCGATATATTCCGGCTGCTGAAATCGCATGGGGTCAAGCGGAACTTTGTCTACACGACCATCAGGCGATACCGGGAGACGTCCTCGACCAATGACCGTGCGAGATCCGGTCGGCTGCGTTCAGCGAGGACGCCACGGGTCATCAAGATCGTGAGGGAGCGAATTCGGCGCAAAAAGAACCGCTCAATCCGGAAAACGGCTGCAGATCTCAACGTTTCCATTGGAACCGCTCACACCATACTCACCAAGGACCTTGGTTTCAGGCCTTACAAAAAACGTAAGGTCCATGGCGTTTCGGAGGCTACCAGCAAAAAGCGGTTGGATCGAGCTAAGAGGATCCTCTCTCGGCACGCTGGTCAGGAGTTTGTTTTTTCGGACGAGAAACTGTTCGTGCTGCAGCAGCCGCACAATGTGCAAAATGACCGGGTGTGGGCGCCATCGAGGGACAGCATTCCTGAATCCAATATAAACATCCCTCGGTTCCAAAGTGCCGCGTCGGTGATGGTTTGGGGGGCAGTATGCAAACGTGGTAAGCTACCCTTGGTGTTTATTGAAAAAAAAACGTCAAAATCAACGCGGCGTACTATAAAACTGAGGTTTTGGAAAAGGTTGTTGCCCCCAGTCTCCGAAGCCTCTACGGCGATGAGCACTACGTGTTCCAGCAGGACGGTGCACCAGCCCATACGGCAAATGTGGTTCAAGCCTGGTGTCGGGACAATTTAACCGACTTTCTGGACAAAACTTTGTGGCCTCCCAGCTCCCCGGACTTGAATCCTCTCGACTTTTTTGTTTGGTCCTATATGATGGCGAAGCTGAACGAATACAAGGTCAGCACTTTGGATCATTTCAAGACGGTAATTCTCAAAATCTGGGACGAAATGCCCATGCAGTCCGTGCGTGCCGCCTGCGACGCGTTCGAGAAACGTTTGAAGCTCGTTAAGGAGTACAAAGGGGGGGTCATTCCAAGAGAAATGTTGTAAACGTTCCTTGTAAACATAGCTTTCAATAACATAAATCCAAAAAATAAAAAAACATGTTTTCATTTTTTTTACAAATTTTGAAAGTGTATCCGAACTTATTGAACACCGTGTATTGCACTGGCCATACAGTCCACTATCTCCCATTGCATCGTTGGTTGGTAGGTGGGGGGGGGGTGTGGTTGGTGTTGGCGGGGGGGGTGGTGGGGGTGAGGGGGGGGGGGGGGGGGGGGGGGGGGGGGTGGTTGGGGGGTTGAATAGTTTTGTTTTGTGAATTCCCAAGCAAAAATTTGAAAAGCCATATTTTACGACCCGATGAATGTGTTAAACAGCTCCACAAAAAGCCGCAGCTTGACAACAATTGGTCGTAATATTATAACGGCTCACAATAGTGTGGCTTGCTGACAATATTCAGCTGAACACCTCCACATTGTTTACGATCAGCTGCGAATTTCACGATGTAGGTTCATACCTACCTACATTCCGTATTCCGCTACAGCTGATGATCAACGCAGGTTTTGCCTGCCGTTCGGTCTGCATGATTCCTCCGCATGAGCGTCGGTATGTATAGGTATGACTTACTAATTATGCACGACAACGACGCACGTTCTCCCATATTGTGGTCATGCAACATCCCCGTTCCCTCGAGCCCCCGTTCGTTCTACAAACTCAGCGCTTGCAGCATTAATTCAGGTTTGCGTTTCGAGGATACTAAAATAAATTTCATTAAAACCGATGCACATGAGCCATTCGGCCACCGAGGTACATTGTCGGACCTTTGGTTCGTTAGGCCGGTCCACAATTGTGTGGGATTTTGTTTTGACCAACCTTTTCAACGGAGCGTGTTTTAGTTTCGTGTCTTGAATGGGGAGAAAATCAATCAACTCATTTGATTTAAAGATGAGCTGGTTTGAAGTTTGCTTTGGAGAAGTTCATTGTATTTATCAAATTACCATCCGTTGGGTTCTTTTTGTCCTTGTTTTTGTTCCAGTCTAATGACCATGGTTTGCACTCAGAATGTGTATTCGTTGCCATCTCAATGTGTGCTGTTTATCAGCTGCTCGGACTATAGCGCGGGATGAGTTCCTACGGATTAGCTACCGGTACATTGGTTCGTCCCGTGTTTTTGGTTACTTTTACAAAATTGGATATAAGAGTACATTGCGATTAGCAAATAAGGTTGCTTGTATTGCAATCAGACATTTCGCACTCATTCTCAATGGTTAGCTAACCAACACATTTTGAGAAGATATGGAATATACACCGTGTTCGATATATTTCCATACACTTTCTTTCTGGTGTGGTCGTATGGTCTTCTAAAGAATGGATTTGGAAAAAATGCGACACTTTGTTTTGGGTGTAACTTTTTATCGCGTGGGTAAAAATTTATGAAATTTTGGGTAATACTAGTACTAAAGTGTTATGTTTTTGTGTGCAAAATTAATTTTATTGCGATCTGCCAAGTAATTTTCAAGATGCATTCGAAACAAGAAGAGCTACGTCAGCAAATCTTGGGCGCGGTGATCGATAATCCTGGTCAGACGCACAGATGGATCGGCAAAAGGCTTGGAATCCACCATTCCACCGTGTCCCGCGTTGTGAAGATGTTCCAGGAGACGAAGACCATCGAGCGGCGCGCTGGAAGCGGCCGAAAACTGAAAACGGAATACCCAGAGAAGGCGCGGAAGATAAGGCAGTACTTTAAGAATAACCCGAACCTTTCCACCCGAGACGTGGCCAAAAAGGTCAATTCGTCGAACTGGTTCGTCCAGCAGACCATGAAGCGGGTTGGGCTACGTGTTTTTAAGGTCAGGAAGGCGCCAAACCGGACTGACAAGCAAAACACGGTGGCCAAATTGCGTGCGCGGAAGCTGTACCGTGAGTGGCTGGTCAAGCCAGGCTGTCTCGTCATGGACGACGAGACATGTATCAAGGCGGACAGCAAACAAATCCCCGGCCTAGAGTTTTTTGTCGGTACGTCCCGCATGGAGGTTCCGGAAAAGTTCCGGAAGAGAAAGATGGACATATTCGCGAAGAAGTACCTGTTTTGGCAGGCGATTTGCGAGTGCGGACGGTACAGCAAGCCGTTCGTTACAACCGGCACCATAAACGGGCAGATTTATTGAGAGAAATGCTTGCAGAAGCGCTTGCTGCCCTTCCTCCGCTCTCACCGTGGCCCCACGCTCTTCTGGCCGGATCTCACTTCGTGCCATTACGCCAAGCCTGTAATGGATTGGTACGAAGCGAAGGGCGTTAATGTGGACCCGAAGGAGGCGAACCCGCCAAATACACCAGAACTTCGTCCGATCGAAAAGTTTTGGGCGATAATGAAGAAGAAGCTGAAGAAAAGCGGAAAAACATTCAAAACCGATGAAACTTTGAAGAAAAACTGGGAGAAATTATGTAAGGAAGATGGACAAGGCCTCGCCCAAGATCTCATGACCAGTGTTAAGAGAAATGTACGAGCATTCAGCTTGGGGGAGGAAGTTCAATAAATAAGTTTTGCCAAAACATAGCTTATATATAGTTATTTAATTCCTGAAAATTTGAGAAGTATCCGATTTAAAATGAATTTTTGGTGATCATTTTTGTGTGTCTCATTTTTTCCGAGTCCAGTCTTTATTTGGTTGTGCAAATAAATACGACGTCTGTCACTGTCGAGTCGAGCAAAATTGGGAATTCAGGAACCGGATGAAAATGTGGTAAGGGGGAATCAAAATCGGCGGTTGGGGGGTGGGTGGGAATTTTTTTAAAATGTCATTGAAATATTACACCACACACCAATATTACACCACACCATTACAGGACCTTCATCAATTTAGCTGCCATTACTGATAGTCGAAGAATAAGTATTTACATTTTCACATAAATGTTTTTGTTGTTCAGAGAACCTGACTGGGACACTGTTCTTAAGTTGCGATTTGAAGTATTTTTCGAGGAAGTTAATAATTAATATGCGGACAAGTGTCGATATCAATTTCAAAGATGATTCAGAAGAAGAATTATTATCTAGTTGTCATCAACTAACCAACCACCTTCTTGGCAGTCAAACCTGATGTTCTCGGAAATTCACACCCAACAACCCAACCTTACTTTCCAGAAACATTAGGTAAGGTTTTTTTTCCTAAACATAGTTACTTTCTAATTTTCTAAACTGAAGTCTCATCCTAAACTGCGAAGAAAATTTGTCCAAAACTTTGGGAAAGTTTTCTCCAGAATTTCTTGGAAAACCTTCTGAAATGTGTTGGAATTTTCTGCCTGAACTTCTGAGAAGTCCTCTTCTGAACATTCGGGGAAGTTTTTTCCTGAATTTCCGAGAAATTCCTGCTTGAGCTACTTGGAAGAACCCCCTGTAAAGTATCTACCTGAACTTCTGGGAACTCCTGAACTTCGAGAAAACCTCATTCTGAAATTCTGAAATATTCGATTCTGTACTTCCAGGAAGCTCTTTAACAATTCCGGGTAATTTCAACTAAACTGTTGGGAAGCTTCCTGCGGAGCTTCTAGAAAGTCCTCTCCTGAATTCCTGTGTTTTTCGAGAAATTCCTTCTTGAACTTCTGCCCTCTCTGGAAAGTTTCTTCCTGAAATTCATTTTTTTTCTAAGCTTATTCTTTCTAAATTTCTGATAAGACCCATCTTGAAATCCGAGGAAGCTTTTTTACCGAAAATTAGGGAAAATGTTTTCTCCTGAACTTCAGGGTAGTTTGTTCCTGAATTTCTGAGAAATTTTTGCTCACACTACTAGGAAGTACCCCCTTTGCTGCTGAAATATTTTTTTCTGTTCTTTTGGGAGGTTTCTTCGTGAACTTTGAGAAATCCTCATTTTGAAATTATGAAATATTCTGTACCGAACTTCGGGAAAACTGTCAAACACTTCTGGGAAGTTCCAACTAATCTTTTGAGAAGTTTTTTTTTCTGGAATCTCTGGGAAGTTCTTTCCTAAACTTCAAAGAAGTTCTCTCCTGAACTTCTAAGACGTACCTTCCTGAGCTTTGCGGAAGTTTGTTTCTGAATTTTAGAAAAATTATAGGTAGTGTCCTGGTTAGTTTCTCCCTGAACTACGGGAAGTTTTTGCCTGAACTTCTGCATCTTTGATGAAGTTTGTCAGAAGTAGATAATTTATCATCTCCATGTGAAGCGCTAGGAGTGGACGGTAATTTATTGCTAGAACGAAATAGACATGAAGAGAAAGTGTATTGATAGTTCCGTATTGGGCAACGGCAGGCTTTGAAAATTGAAAGATCAAGTTTGAAAACGATCTTGGGAGAATACAAAAAAAAAACAACAATCAATCTCGGTTTCCTGAGAAAAACTCCAGAACCTCTGGAAAGTTCAAAACATCTAAAAAGTCCTCTTCTTTTAATTTCTTCCCGAAGCTCTGTGAAATCCTCTCCAGATTTTCGGAGAAGTTCTCTTCTGAACTTCTGGGAAGTATGATCTTGAACTTCGAACTTTGTTTGGTCCTGATTTTTTTGGAATGCTCCGAGAAGTTTCTGCCTGACCTTTGGAGAGGTTTTATTTTTTTCAGGAAGTCTCTTTCTAAACTTCTAGAAAGTATCTTCCCAAAGCTCTGGGAAATCTCCTTCTGAACTTTCTAGGATGCGCCCTAAATTCTGGGTATTGTTTTTCTATACTTCTATGAATCTAGGACGAATTTCATAAACCACTTAACTCGAGGGTAAATTTGCAAATTCCGAGCGCAAATGTACAGAAATGATGCGTTTAGAAATACTTTAAAAAAAATCAGAGTTCTAATGTTTATTTCAATAGCTCATGACTTTTACTGTTGTTCTGAGTCTCAGTGTGGAAACCGACTAGGCTTGAGAGCCAATGTTAGGATCACAAAAGTAATAGTATTCAAACGAGAAAATAAAATTTACTTTTTGTTATTCCGACACAAGGTGGTCCAAATGAATCGAGCTCTTGGTCAATTTCCTAGCAGTTCTGCTTAGCATTAGTGTTGCCTGTGGCGATGTCCATTTTAATTTTAATCAGTTCGATGAGCACGCCTAGACATACAAACTACAAACTACGATGAGCACCCCTCGACATACAACCATTGGCGAATCGCCGGGTGATGCTTCAAATGTTGTTTACGACGTGATAATGTGCAACGTTAGCTCCATAATCGACAACTGCTGTAAATCCCCGGTCACCGTACTCATTATAGATAGAATAACCCGTTGGATTTATGTTGTAGTGTTTTGTTTTCGGTATTGGTAAATTAGTTTTTAAGATTAGGTTGAAAAAAGATTAATTAATCAGTCTGTGCGACGACTCGCATGTCGATGATGTTGCTTCAAATAAATTCCAAGACGTAGCCCGTTTTTAATTCATTTATGGATTGTTCCAGCAGAAAGAAATGCCTAAATCATCCCAAACATCTGTCCATATTGACCCATGATAACATTAAATCAATCATAGTAAAGATCCCTTCAACACTTCATTATGAAATATGAGATTAATCCAACTCAGCAGTTTCAAGGTATAGTATGGAATTTAATATAACGATTTCATCAGCGATTTCTCAGTTATACCATTCTAGCTGACGCTTATTACCGCACCGCTTATAGCATGAAATGTTTTATTCATAAGTCCAGATGAAGCTCGCTAAACGCAATCAAGTGATAAAGCTCAATCTTCGCGATTCTCGAATATAGACCGATGGAGCTCCGATCTAATGATTGATCCGGCTTCAAAGCCAGTGAAAACTCATTATTAGTTGTACCCACGGGCAGGCAGCATTACAATCTCCTCTGTTCCAGATCGACCGCCTATTGATAAAACTATTTTGAAGGGAAAACTTCGCACCTCGAACCGGGTTGCTCGGGTGTGCACTCGAAATTTAATTGCATTCTACGGGTTCAACTGAGACGACGACGACGACGACGACGTGTGAAAGTGAATCCCAAACGTAATATGGCCGGTAAATGAATCCGCCCAGCGACGACGTCATTAGATTTCGAGTGTAGAGTTCGGCTGGATTTTCCCGGCTGTCTTAATTATTTCCGTGACTGACAACTGCATTAACCGCCACCTGCAGAGGCTTGTAGATTTATTGGCATTCCTCATCAGCATTACACCGTTCATTAGTAACACCCTTTCGAGAGCGGTAGATGCGACGTCACGTGGGAGCTGGTGCATGTTTCCACTGAAAGTGAACGTTTGTTTGACTCTTAATCGAAAATTGCATTTTCTCCGGAATCGTTCTATTGTATACACGATGCGAAGATTAATGCTTCGAGCTAATTTGAATCGCTTATGAATGGATATATCTGAATGAGACAATGTTTTTCGGATGTTTTCTGAAAAAAAAGGCAACATTTATATATAGCACTCAAAGCTATTAGCATTCAACATCTTGATCAGGCCAGTAAAAGAAGGAAAAGGAAAATGGTTGCGCACAACTGTGGAGGATGTTTAGAATATCAATGCGCGCCGATGACCATTTTTATACAGTGTGCAGCCGCTTGATTAACAGATAGCCGTTTGTCACGTGTCCCCTTTAGGGTCTGGGAGAATCGAGCGAAAAGGTAAGCATTTACTAAATAAAAATAGTGAAAACTATCAATCACTCACCGCACCACACCGGTTACCAGTTAGAACCGCGTGTCTAACAATAGATCTCCCAGTACCTTTAGAAATCACCAATAGGCCGTTAAAAATCTGTGATGGTAATTGGTCATAAATTGTTCTGTAATGATCACGTTTACTCGGAGCAACCGCTCGATCGGTTGGGGCGAAGAACTGGAAGTCCCAAGCTGTTGCAGTCACGAGCTTTCATGAGTGGGTCGCTAGTGATCACACCTAATGCAATCATCACAGGCACAGTTCCGACCATGAGGGATGAGTCCATTCATTCATCGTTTCTGGTAATTAGATTCCTGTTGATGGGTAATTTCAGAATGCTTGCTGAATAATTAAATCGCTGATGTGCAGTGTGATTTACTTTTTCCCATCGGGATGCTAAAGATTGGCGGTCGTATCGAATTACATTAATTCAGGTATACTACAGACATTTTTAATCTCTTAGTTCGCGCTTGTGACATACATAGTACATACGAGACATAATTACACGGTGTTCGTTTTACCAGAGTAACATCAACAGAAGTCCAACAAAACAACGAAGTTATCAGGTGCACCTTTGTTCACAAGTTGCGTTCCATGTCAATGACTCGCGATCGTTATCACAATTGTACTGTAAGTGTAAGACCGTAAAAACAAAAAAGGTATTAGAAATGGCAGTCCTAGGCTCACACCTTTAAAATTAAGGAAATGATCCCCACAATTAGGAATTATGATTTAACGGGATGCATTACAAATTTTATTTACGTCAAGGAACGTAAGCAATGATTTCATGTAAAACCAAGTGTCCCGAAGTCAACAACAAGTGTGTTTGGTTGAAATGATTTTTTCTTCGCTTTTGATGATTCTCATTACATTTAGATGACTTTTTGGTAGAGTACAGAACACACTTAGCGACCAGCTGCCAGAATATTCAAAGTAGTCACTCACAACCACTTTGGAACTTCTCGGCGTTTCTTTTGGCCAAGCAAAGCATTTGTGAATTTGCCATGTTCACACTTGTGTAATTTGCTGACACAATAATACTAGTGTAACAAAGTTGTCATGATATTTGCACGCATGTCATGTCGGACATAGTGTCTAACGGGTGGCAACTAAAATAATATTTTTTTTTTCAAGTTTCTTATGCTCAACAACAAACGAGCTCGAAGAAAAATGACAATGTGTATGTGTTAGCTTTCTTTCTTCTTTCTTGGTTTTGTTTATGCTTGCAAAAAATATACGGTACAACATTTTAAAAGCGCAAGCAAGGTAGTGGAAGACCAGCCAAAATTATGGATGCAAAAGGACTTCGTTGTCTGTCTCGTGCCTTCAACAACAAGGATTCACTGAGCCAACGGGATGCCGCAAAAAAGTTCAACTGTCTGCAAAAAATTGAAAAGAGTCGGCATAAAGTGCTGAAAGAAAGCAAGAATACAATGGGAAACAGATTTCGACGCGTGAATCCCAATGCCGCTGGTTGATAAAAAATTACTCCATAAAATGTTTAACGACGAAAGTTACTTCCCTCTTTCCCGGAAACGATCGAAACTATTTCGTTTTTTTTTGTATTACTGTTCCATGGATAGTTCTGATGCCTCTCCGAACATAAAATATTAGTTTATACATAAGTTTGAACAGAAAGTGAAGCCGCAGACAGACATTCAAGCTCGAACAAAACAATTCAAATTTGTTGTGTAAAATTTCAAATCTAATTAGGTTGGAATCATTTTTCCCTTACCAATTCCTTAGAAATCTGTGGCGCCATCTGTTACGTTATTGCTGCTTTATATCTTGAGGGAAGCCATGGTTTTACACAGGTAAATGAGATGAAGTCGAACGTCTGTCTGCGGTGATACTGTACATTGCCATTTCCGAGAGAGTTATCTCCAAGCCATGATTCCAGTCCTCTGGTGTGGCTATCAATCAAGAGGTGTACCAGAACGAATATTTGAAGAAAACTTTGATACAGTTTCTACACAAACGTCATACACATGGACGATACGCGTTTTGGCCAGATAAAGCGTCATCGCATTACGCCAAAAAACACAATCATTCCTAAATACCCATTCCTATATTAGCATCCAAAAACCACAACCCGAAAAATCTGCCTTAGGGTCACTCAATCGAAGATTTCCTCGGGATTTTGAGCTCTTTGGTGTACAAAACAACTGGAGAGCCTCAAATTACAAACAGTTGATTGGTAGAATCAAGAGATGCTTTCGCAAAGTTGACATGAAGGCCGTAAAATGCTCCTGTCCGAAATCAAACGGAAGCTCCGCCGATTTCAGCCGATTACGGAGAGTTCTCAAATGTTCATTACATTTTTTTCTACAATGGACAATGTATCTTTAATTTCAATAAATCAGATGTTCTTCAAGTATGTATGCCTTTTTCTAACAGCTTGAGAAAGAAATTCCAAAATTTTTGGTGCCACCCGTTGCACCCCAGAATTTATTGATTCGGCTGATAAAATATATAATAAAAGTTATAATATACAATAATAGTTCATATAAGTCTGAATCGATCGCATTGGCCTTGTTTGTAAACAAATCATATTGTATTTTGATTGAACAATTTCAGAAAAACAAAATTTACCTTCACAATGACATTAAAATCAATTATGCACTTCCTTAAACAAGAAAAATAAATTATGTCTAATAGTTTAATATTTCAGGCAAACACTATTCTAATCATCATATACTAATTTCGACTTGAGCGTGAAGTATATATTTACGGATTTTATGCGTAAATATAATTTTCTTTATCAAAACTTGAAAATAACCATTACGCCCTAATCACAAAACAAAAGTCATTTTGCCGCATATTTTCGCTCGTTCAAATGTCGAATTGGAACTATGCCGTGGACATAATGTTGTTGATTTCCATTGATTGTTGTTACGCCGTCGATAGTTTTTACCTGTTTTACTTGCTAAGGATAGGGTTTTATCGAGATTCACGTTGAAGAAAACAAATTCATTTATTAAGTTATTTAAGAAATTTAGGACCTTTGCTCAAATAAACTCAGATTACGTAACGGAGAGCCATGTTTTCCTCCTCTGTGAAGACAGCCGGACAATTATAAACGCCGTTTATCAGACTTAGCTAGGCAAGAATATTCGCGCATTTCTCAATTTCTCTTCCGTTTGCTCCACGATCATTTAAACCATAATAGGGTATTATAGGGGTATGTGGATTATAACATTGTTCGATAATAAATAAAATAATATACCGGCATTTAATTTATTTTTTAATTTTGACAAGCGAAACTATTGAAAAAAACAATTTCAAAAAATAATGATTGCAAGACAACACCATCCTATTTCACCATGAAACACGCTACAAAAAAAACAGACTACCTAAACCAACGAACCAACCATTGATGTTTAGCATACATAAGTTGACATATATGTCATAATGGGAGCCCCCGTTACTGAAAATTAAGTGCTGTCACTTTGTATAAATGTCACTTTGTGAAACTGCAAGTCAGTTTGTGCAAATAAAAATGATTAGATTTTGCTTGTTTAAAAATTGAGAAAAAATAGTTGAGATTCATAAAAAATATTTTTGTGCTAGGAAAAATGCCTATCATCGATACGGATGGAAAAAACCATGTTTTTTTTTTAAAATTAAAACCCCTTATTGATCCAGCCCTCAGGACTCCTCATTCGATGTCACACCTTTGATTCTATCGCTTTGTCTATGTCCATGACTTTAAAAACATGATTAAGAATCCGCAATTCAATTAGTACAATAAGAAAAATGTTCAATCGATAGAATCACTAACCTCTGATTTTCCTAGTAAATCTAATTAGTAAAATTAACTGTTTTGGTACACGAAGCATAGAATTCGACATCTTTAAAAATTGAAAACACTGGGGCGTAATTCCTCACCACATGATTAATGTGACTGAAGAGCGTAGGCGTAATAACAAACAAGATGCCAGAATGTCATAATTTAACGGCGAGTTTCCACTACTGGCAGTGTAACAGGCGAAAAAACACTCCAAAAATAAACAGGGCGTATTTTGGTTTTTATCAATTGTTAACTCAATAAAACATATTTCTACATATGTTATGTTTGTGTGAAAAGGTTAAGCACTGCATTATTATACAAGATGTGAGCATAATAAATGGCTTATTGGAGCTTTCTATGGAAAATAGGATTTAGTTTTCGTATTTCAATCTTCGGTTTCGTAATTTTGGAGTACCGCTCTTTTTAAATGTTAGTCTAGATATTTAAAATTGTCTGGTGTTGTTTTAATGTTGGCAGTATGAAAACTCAATTCATGGTGCTAAAAGGTGAAGTACGATTCATATAATCCAAAATGATACACTTTCCATTCGCAAAACGTTTGGGACGAGGTGCGGGGCCGCATTTTGGTATTTTTTTCGTGTTGTTGCTGTGTATATTTTAGTGCACGCAGACGTTTTCGATACATATCTTTTTTTTCAAGATCCGATGGATTTAACACATCAAATTTTCGTGCTAATTCGCGTGTTGATTCACCAATATTGTTTTCAGCACTTGACAATAATTCTTTGGTTGTTCTGGCAATCAGCTTTGTAGGGCGAACGCATTTCTTTTTGTTTCCCGGTTCTTTATCGTCACGAGAACTCTTCAAATCACGATAAATAGTTGATTTTGATATTGAATTGTCTTTGAAAACTTAAAATTACACTTGTACAGAATCGTCCAAAAAGGTTAGCGACTTGTGCACGTTATTCTAGCTTGAACGACATTTTGAATAGAAACTACTGCGCAATTCGAGTTTGACAGTTAGTATAAATAAGCGTGCCAAGTGCATTGATTGTCATTTGTGTATTTGTTCATTCTGCCAAATAAACTTCTGAAAGTATTCCCAGGACTTATGTCACATATGTTACGCTCGTTTTGTAAACACAGTTTTCGTATATTGAACACATGTCTCATAAATTGTAGGATTGTAAAATTAAAAAATATTCCTTCATTCAACTAAAATAAATGGTTAAATTATAGCTTTTTCGAGTGCTTTGCGTAGGACGTTCTGAATGGAATCCCTCTCATAGTGTGTTTTTGTCGTGTTTTTTGAGATGAATGGTTTTTTCCCATTTTTTTGTGTTTTTAGTGACCCGCTCCCGAATCCGGACGAGCTTTCCAGCATCAGATAAGGAACATTGGTGAGGTCGTTTTATGTTATCAAAAATATACCTTAACTATATACATGCCAGGATCAAGAATTTCCATTTTTGATTCTGAAAGTGTGAAAACTCTTCACATATCCATTTAATGTGTGAAGATTTTCATGCGGGCTTATTTTATATCAAGTTGACCTCAGAATGTATGTACGTGTATGAACAGGCATTCTTGAAATGGGTCGTTGAACTTTCAATAGAGCTGTCACCTTCAATCTCCAGGGCTAATAATGTTTGCACATAGTGATCACATATACATTACTGAAGAAATGCAGACAAGTTTCTTCCATAAAAGCATTGCAGGTCAGTTGGAGATTGATTGTAAAAACACACACACTCACACACACATGTCTCATAAATTGTAGGAAACATTCGTCGTCTAGATTTTACTAATTTTCATATTCATCTCATGACATCATCACCCAAGTAACATTGCCAAAACCATCCTGCTCTATTAAGTTTTATTAAGGTTTTATCAAAGCCATTAGAAATCAATTTGGTTTTATTATGACACCAAGAGCTGCCAATAGGTTTCATATTTTAGTCAGGTTTATGAGAACCTACACAGATTGTTTAAAACGATCTTAAAAACCTCGTTTTCTCAAATTCCTTTTACTCCTATCAAAGGTTTTATTTCGACTTTATGAACTCATAAACTGTTTTGAAATGCCGTTTTAGGACTTATTCATATTATCTTATTATGGTCAGTTGAAAAAGCATTTTAAAACCATTTTGCCTCCAGTAAATGCATTAAACGGCAAAATGGCATTGAAGAAAGTCACCAAATGACCAAATAGTTTTAAAGTAGTCATTGCGAAGATAACTTGGCTTTATGGCAGAATTGTGATTTTTTTCCAATCGTCATATTGAAATATACGAAATAATTGAAATGTGGAAAAATAAATGCACCAAATTCAAAATGTAATGCAAATGAACTGTAGATCGGAGACCAATTTCTGGATTTTTTTTAGATAACCCTATTGAATTCCATCAATTTTCAAGAAATTCATGATTAATTTATCAAATATATTTGTTTTAATTTTGTGTTTGTTATTGTAAACTCGCATAATTTCCGAGGCGCATTAATTTTCGGATCTTATCGTGCCAATATTCACCATAAAATTAAATGCGCATATTATTTCGAGCATAATACGCTTTAAAAAACTCAATCTGTTTCGGATATTTTGCTATTAAACCAAATTTCCCGCAACACTAATTCAAATTGATTTATTTTTTGAAAATAAATATTTTTTCTGCGGGGGGGGAAAAAGAAAAATTTCACCAAGAAAATTGTTTTTTTGTTTTTAAAATTAAAATTTGTTTAAAAAAAAAAAAAAAAAAAATAAAAATAAAAATAATGAGAAAAAACAACGAAAAAAAAAATTATGAGTTTGGTTTGTTTTTGTGTGTTTTTGTTTTGTGGATGGGGGCGGAGGTGGAAAAAAGAAAAGGACTGTGACGATACAAAAACTGACAGCGCAACTCATCAAATCCACTCATCAAAGGCAATTGGTGAATTAAACAACACAGCTTCTGTTTTCCTCGTTTATTCTTTCTACAGTGTTCATTTTTGAGGATTCGTGTAAAATCATTCGATAGGAAACATCACACACGTTCACTATTTTGTTTGTAACCGAGGATTGCTATTTTATAACGGCGGTGCTCATGCGAGTGAATGAATTCTCCCCCCTCCGTGCTATATTGTTATATTGTATTATATTAAATAAAATACAATAAAGAAAAATGAGAAAACGAAAAGCAAACCTAATCTCGTTTCACTTAAATTTAACCTTACGTTGGGTTGAACCGGACTAACATACTATTTTAATTTTACTATACTTGGTACTGCATATAATATAAAGTAATGTGTCGGTGCTAGGGCACGGAAATGCAACAGTCAACCACATCTGTTCCAAGTTTGAATTATGTTGGTTGTTTCATTATGGCAGCTTCGAAAACAAACAGCTTTGTAGGTTGAATCTACCAAAGATTATAGTTTGTTTCAAACAAATTTTGGTATGATTTAAACTGGATTGGTGTTTAAAACAAACAAACGAAAACGGTTGAAACAACAAACATGTCCGTATACAATTACTTTTGTAATTTCAAGAATATTTATTATTTTGAATAAAATGCTAACTAACACGAGAAAAGGGCACACTTACATATGTAAACTTCTCTCAGTCCAAAAGAAATCTACAAATATTAATGCGAGAATTTCTACTATTTCCAGGTTTTGTTTTTTATGTAAAGTATCAAATTTTCACCTGTGATGAAAACTTTGAGTATTGTTGAGTTCTTACGCTGTCACTCAACATGCAGCAGGGACTGGATGACAAAAATTAAATGACGCCAAAAAATAGTTTGTTTCAAACTAAATTTTTTGTTTTTTTTTGCAAACAAAACATCAGTTTGATCTAACTGCCACTAGGGTTGAATCAACTTAAATCTTAATTCGTTTCCCTGAGTCTACACAACCTGTGTTTTGGTAATAATAAAAACCTTTCAAAGTGGAAACAACAAAAATATTAGTTTTGAACAACCATAATCTGCGTTGTTTTGTGGTAATATATTATGGTAGAAACAACCAATCTGCCTGTTGTTTCAAAACAAAATCGTTAGTTTAAAACAACAAAACGGATGTCAACAAACAAGTTTGTTCTTTCAAACGGGACTGTTCTTTCTCCGTAAACTTTAAGAAATGCTAACAGCATCCATACTGTAAGTTTAAATAAGTTAATATACTCGATAATTTAATGTTCTTGTTTTTCCCTTTTAGAAAACACTCCTGCATGTGCGTCTTCAAGCATCCTTACCGTTGGTTTAAATGAGTTTTCATACTTGAAACAAACTTAACTCATTTGTGAATGGCCCCAACATCCTTCCTGTTGGTTTCAAACCGTTGTCAAACTCATTGTTTTATTATGTATTTGAATTCTACTTAAGTAAACCACTCACATTTGTCCATAATTTCGAGCACAAAAACGTTAAACTTCGACAAAAACTCTCCTTTTCTTTTCGATTTTTTTTCCGGATCTTAACTGTTCACTCTTGAAGATAATGAAACATTATTTGTGGAAATATTCGCCACATCTTGCGCTCTTGGTGGGCGCCAATTTCGTAACCCCCTGACTAGATCCCTGGATGGATTTTTCATGCAATTTCTAGGCTAAACCGTTCATGAGCTCTCGATAATCAAAGCTTTCAATACGTCGAACGTCCTCTCGAATGGTATCGACCTTGACCAGGTTGCCAGCGAATATCAGAATAAGCGTGTTATGCATCTATGCTGAAATACATCAAGTGATAACTGAATTATTTGAAAATTCAAGACAGTTTAGGGTAGATGTTTTTATTGCTGCAGTACGTTGCAAGCCGTAAACTAAACTTAACCAACCAAATTTAGAAACCTAATGCTGCAAGCGTATCGCAACTATATAAATGCTTAAGCTCAATAATGGCTAGCTGAAGATAACTACCACATATTCTGAAGATCCCATTTCAGATGAATTAACTCTGGGTTTCAAATTCTTGGTGTTGACAACCGCTGATGATCCACTGACAACGAGGTCAATGCAGTTGAAACTGAGAGCGGATGGTGAATGGATAACGTAAAAAAAAATCACATATAAGGGTAGCTTGCAGTCGAATTCAGCTGGACACTTGCCCGATGCAACCAACCAACAAAACACAACAACAACAGCAACGGTCGCAGGCAAATTGGGTGTGCAGCTTGTGAATTGTGTTTGTAGGTAGGTTTCCTTTCATGGTAGAGGGGCCCCAAGTAGATTTTTTGGCCCGCACGGGACTTCCCCGTATTGTGATGCAAGAGCAGTTTAGGTTCCATGCTACGTGCGCTGACTGTGAGCCAGAAGGAGTATGGAAACTGGTCGGTCGATGTCGTTCCGCTGCTGGCTGTTGTTGCTGGGGAAGTTACTGCCAACGGTGGGGTTTTTGTTTTGCATGCCTTGTTTTGTCAGCTTATTCGAATAAATTTTTGAACGGGCACACAGATCCTGTACGATCCGTGCCATGTCAGAGAGGAAAACTACTGAAGCCTAGTACCCCCGGAGATGATGGTCTGCAACAGGATAGGAATAATAAAGGCAGGTAATTTATTCATCGTGAAAATTATTTTCATACGCTGAGAATGTTGTAGCAAACAATTGGTTGGATGGATTGGCGTGGATGTTTACTGGTTTACTTTGTATTCCTACAGATTAGTGTAGACAGTTGCTGTCATGTGCCTATTCTGGTATGTAGATTGATGTTTTTTGTGTGAAGGTAAACGTATGTAACCACTGGTCTTACATGTATCACGACAGATAACTACTGTAACACTGTGTTATATGTTATATTTGATATTTGTTATATGTTGCATTTGACGGTTTAAGAACTTATTTACGCTTTCAGGTAGAAAGCACTGTGATTTATTGACCTCAAAAAAATTTTATGAAAAAATTTGGGGAAGTGGGGGGGGGGATTTTTTTTTTTTTTTTTTTTTGTGTTTTTTGGGGGGGAAAAAAATAGAGGGAAAGATTTTAAAAATTTTAAAATTTTTAAAGGGGTGTTTTATAAAGAGTGGAGTGTGTGTTGTTTACTCCGCGTGTTTATATATTTTGCGCCAAAAAGTAGAAAATATTTTGTGAAAAAAAAAAAAAATAATTAAAATAAAAAAAAAAAAAAAAAATTAAAAAAAAAAAAAAAAAAAAAAAAAATTTTTTATTTTTTTAAATAAAAAAATAATTAAAAATAAAAAATAAAAAAAAAAAAAAAAAAAAAAAAAAAAAAAATTAAAAAAAAAAAAAAAAAAAAAATTGATTTTTTTTTTTTTTTTTTTTTTTAAAAGGGAGAGGGGGGGTGGGGGAAAAAAAAATTTTGTTGTTGAGCGAAGCGTAACGGTCGTCACTACACCCGATAAAAGTTACCCTAGGGACACGGCACACACACTGAGTAGGAACGAGCTAACTGTCAACTCGACAGGCCATGAATTGTGAGAAGAATGCCTAGGGCAGTGATGTGGCAAAACTAAAACAATAGATAAATGCTCAGGAGAAGAATCCTATTGTAATTTGATTGATTGCTACTTAAAATATAAAGTTACGACTAAATTGCCTTATAAAATACCTACGAATCTAGTTATATCCTATTAAAAGTTATAATATTTACACTGTAAGTAAAATCATGCCTTATAAACTAGTTAAAATTATCCTTAACTTGCCTTTAAATATAGGATACAGAAATCTCGGCCAGAATTGCCGACAAGAAGTAGTTTAGGTGAATAGGGTCACCAGAATTGTAAGTAATTAAGTTGTTATCAATTACATTGAATTTATATAAACTTTTTCCATTAGTTTTAGAGCATTACAGCATAAATAAAGCAACCGAATTGCTAAGAAAACGGTGTTACCCTAATTCTACTTCGACTCGACAACATTCTCTAAAAAATTCTGTATTCAGCCGTTGGAAATTTGAACAGACTCTCGGATCGGAAAACCAGAGGTATATTGACGATGGCAACTAATGCAGAAAAGATGCACATTTGCATAGCCTGCAACAAACGAGACCGGTCGGAGAACATGGTAGCCTGTGATGCCTGTGAGGATCGGTACCATATTTCGTGTGCGACGGTCGATGATAACATTCGGGCGGATAATAGTTGGTCGTGCAGCAAATGTGCCTCTGTAGGGATCGAAGTCGCTGTATCGAAGTCTGGCAAATCGAACAGAAGTAGTCGATCAGTACGAATCCAACTTCAATTGCTGAAGCTTGAGGAAGACCGGAGGGCTGAGGAGAAAGCACTGTTGGAGAAAGCTCATTTGGAGAAGAAGTTCCGGGAACAAAAGTATGCATTACTGATTGCGGAAACGGAGGATAACGAAGGTAGTATCAGAAGCCATCACAGTCGAGTTAGCAGCAGCACTAGAGTCAACCGGTGGCTATTGGAACATGCCGGCCTGTTGACAGATGGCGGTAGTGGATCCAATACGGGTGAACCGATGCAGACAGTACAGCCGTCGGTTCCAGCGGAAGAAGCTAATGTCCATGAGACTCCTCTTACTTCTTTGGGAGCCAACGCAGGTAAATCGAAGGGAGCTATATCAAAGTGGACCAAACCAAACAAGGATAGTGCATCAACACCCATACAGCAACCGTTGCTGCCAACCTTGAAACCTCTAGCAGTGCCGTCGAATCAACAACCGAAGACATTATCCCCAATACCACGACCGATTCATCAGTCGATTTCACAACCGTGTAAGCACCCAGTTCCACAGGCTGACCATGGACCGATTCAACAGCCAATTCTGAAGATGGCGCAGCGTTCGATCATCCAGCAGGTACCGCAAACGATTTCACAGCCAGATCCACAGCAAATTCCACAATCGAGTACTAGTTTGGTTCCGCATCTAGAACCGCAATTGATGGCGAAGCCAACTTCGCAAGCAATGCCGCAGCTGGCCCCTCAGTGGGTCCCTCAACCGTTAACGCAATCGGTCCCAGAGCAGATACCGTGGCCTCCAAATCCAGAACCAATGCGGTTACCCACAAACCCACAGTTGAATCCAGTACCACCGTATGCTTATCCGACATCGATGCCACCAAATCTACAACCTGGATATCCAAATCCATTGAATGAGATGCAGGCAGTTCAGTACCAAACAGCTTGGGGACATTATCAGCAGCAATTAGCGGCCAGGCAGGTAGTGCCCAAGGATCTCCCCGTTTTCAGTGGTAACCCGGAGGAGTGGCCGTTATTCATAAGCAGCTATAGGAACTCAACGGCAATGTGTGGATATTCGGATGCCGAAAACCTAATGAGGTTACAACGGTGCCTGAAGGGCTGTGCACTGGAAGCAGTTCGAAGTAATCTTCTGCTTCCTAACTCGGTTGCTCAAGTTATGACAACACTGGAAATGTTATTTGGTAGTCCGGATCGTTTGCTGCAGTCGATGCTGAACAAGGTACGCTCTGTACCGACACCCAAGGCAGAGCGGTTAGAAACCCTGGTTAACTTTGGCATCACCGTGCAGAATCTCGTCGGACATTTGAAAGCAGCAAACCAGCAGGCGCATTTGATGAACCCATCGTTATTGAGTGAGCTCGTCGAAAAGTTACCGGCCAATATTCGTTTGGACTGGGCGCTGTTCAAGAAGCGTGTCGGCTACGTCGATTTGGGCACTTTCAGTGACTACATGGCAACGATCACCTCTGCAGCCAGCGATGTTAGTCACTTCAGCGAGCGCGAAGGACAGCGATCGATTCGGCCCGAGAAGCAAACTACGAAGGAGAAAGCATACACGAATGCGCATTATTCGCAAGATTTTCGTAAGCAAGAAAGTCCTGCAGGTAAGAGGGTAGATAGTCAGGCTAGGCCATGCTACGTTTGTCAGAGTAACAAGCACAGGATTAGGGACTGCATTAAATTTAAGTCGTCTTCCTCTGCGGACCGGTGGAAAGTAGTTCAAACACACCAACTCTGCGTGCGATGTCTGGTAGTGCATGGTAAATGGCCGTGCAAATCCACACGGGTCTGTGACGTGGGGGGTTGTTCTAAAGGCCATAATACGATGTTACATCCTGGACTACCTGAATCCAATCAGTCTTCACCTACCGGCTCGAAATCACCAGCTATCGTCTCTGTTCATCGTCAAGGGCAGAGCTCGATACTCTTTCGTATCATCCCTGTTACATTGTATGGGGAGGGAACACAAGTCGAAACATTCGCCTTTCTTGATGAGGGTTCATCTTTGACGCTTATGGATGCCGATATCGCAGATCAACTGAATATCCACGGAGAAGTGCAGCCCTTATGCTTGACATGGACAGCGAACGTAACGCGCCGTGAAGCTACATCTCGACGTGTAAATTTGCAGATTTCGGGTGTGTCTGGGGGTGCTAAATTTACTTTGGAAAATGTTCGTACTGTGGCGGGCTTGGATTTACCGGTCCAAACTCTTCGCTACGGGGATCTAGCCAAGATGTATCCCTATCTGGCTGGACTTCCAGTCAATAATTATGAACAAGCTGCTCCAAGAATTTTGATTGGACTGGACAATTTGCGTCTTTCTATTCCGCTTAAAAAGAGGGAAAGGGGGACACAGGAACCAGTTGCTACGAAGACCAGATTAGGTTGGACTGTGTTCGGTAGTATCGGTGATTCAGCTGAAATCATTAAAGCGCCGTCATTTCACATCTGTGAATGCGAGGAGGTGACCGGTCTGCATGAACTAGTGGAGAGTTTCTTTGCAGAGGAAAGCCTTGGTATTTCGGTACCACGTACGCTCGAGGGAGAAGAAGATCGTCGAGCAAGAGAGATACTGGAAAAAACAACAGTTCAACGGCAGGATGGTCGCTATGAAACGGGATTAATATGGCGCAGTGATAGGGTGCAGTTACCACCTAGCTACGCTATGGCGGAAAAAAGATTAGCATGTCTTCATCGTCGACTGAAATCAAATCCAGAGTTGAAAGCGACTTTGGAGGGGCAAATCGAAGACTATCAGCGCAAGGGCTACGCTCACAAGGCTTCGCAACAGGAGATCGAAGCCGCTGACCCGAAGCGATTGTGGTTTCTGCCGTTGGGAGTGGTGGTCAATCCTCGGAAACCCGGGAAAGTTCGAATGATTTGGGATGCAGCTGCCAAGGTAAACGGGGTGTCCCTCAATGGAACGTTATTGAAGGGACCGGATCTGCTAACTCCACTTCCGAAAGTCATGTCACGATTTCGACAAAGGCAAGTAGCAGCTGTTGGAGATGTGCGTGAAATGTATCATCAATTCTTCATTCGGCGAGCGGATCGCTTGGCTCAGTGTTTTCTTTGGGCTTCTGATCCATCGACAGCTCCGGAAACATTCATTATGGATGTAGCTACCTTTGGGTCGACGTGTTCACCTTGTCAGGCTCAATATATCAAGAACCTGAATGCGAAGAACTACGAGCGTGAGTTTCCGGAGGCTGCAATAGCTATAGTAGAGAACCATTATGTGGATGACTACTTAGATAGCCGGGACACAGAGGAGGAAATGACGAAGCTGGCCGTGGATGTCCGTTTAGTTCACGGAAAAGCTGGATTCGAAATCAGACACTGGCTGTCGAACTCAACGAAGGTGCTGCAAGGACTAGGAGAGATGAAAGTGGCTCATCGGAAGGAATTCAGCAACGACAAGGTTAACCAGGTTGAACGGGTGCTGGGAATGGCATGGCTTCCAGAGGAGGACGTATTTATCTTCAGTTCGTCCTTACCAGAAGATCTACAGAATCTCGTGATGGGAGTTTCAGCGCCGACGAAGAGGAAGATTTTGAGGTTTATAATGAGTTTATATGATCCACTCGGCTTGATCTCTCACGTTCTCATCCATGGTAAAGTAGTGATCCAAGATCTTTGGCGATGTGGAGTTGGATGGGACGAAGTAATTCCGGAAAGTATCAGCGAAAGCTGGAGACGTTTTGCAGGCGTTTTGCGTGAACTGAACTTAGTGCGAGTACCTCGTTGCTATTTCTCTGGATATGAGACGCTATGCTACCAAACGTTGGAGCTCCATGTGTTTGTGGATGCAGGTCTATCTGCTTTGGCTTGTGTAGCTTACTTCCGGGTGATTGATCGCGGGCAACCACGGTGTGCGCTGGTGGCCTCGAAAACCAAAGTAGCTCCCCTCAAGCCACAATCGATACCCCGCTTAGAGCTTCAATCAGCATTGTTAGGCAGCCGCTTGATGAAAACTGTAGCCGAAAACCATTCAATAACTATCGCAAAAAGGTATATCTGGACTGATTCAGATACAGTGCTGTCGTGGATAAGATCAGATGCCAGGAAGTATCGACAATATGTAGCAATACGAGTTGGAGAAATCATGGAAAACACGAAGGTAGAAGATTGGCGGCACGTTCCGTCCAAACTCAACGTGGCTGATGACGGTACAAAGTGGAAGGGAATTCCTGACTTGCATCCATCTAACCGCTGGTTTGCAGGACCAGACTTTCTATACAAACCTGAGAACCAGTGGCCACAGCAGAAAACAAATTTCACCGATGTTCCTGAAGAATTGCGGGCGGTTCACGTCCATAGGGAAACCGTTAACACCAGTGTTATCGATTGCTTTCGGTTCTCGACATGGGAACGGCTGTTACGTACTATTGCGTACGTCTACCATTTCGTGCGGATCTGCGGATTCAAAGTTAAGGTAGGCAAACCGAATACGAATTTGGACTCGGACGACTTCAAAAAAGCAGAACAAGCACTATGGCGGATAGCTCAAGCAAAAGCATACGGAGATGAGGTGAATACATTGATAAAAAATACAGATAGGAGTAGTAGTGCTTGGATATGCGTCGAGAAAACTAGTCCCATAAGAAAGCTGTCTCCGTTCATTGACGAGTGTGGTGTACTCCGGATGGGTGGTCGTATAGATGCCTCACCATTCGCTACGTACAACGCAAAGTATCCAGTTATCTTACCGAAGAGTCATCGCATCACTGAGCTGATCATCGATTCATACCATAGGGCGTACGGCCATCGAAACGGAGAGACAGTCGTCAATGAGATCAGGCAGAAGTATCAAGTCTCGAATCTGCGTACAGAAGTGCAGAAAATTGCAAGACGATGTCAGTGGTGCCGCGTGTACAAGGCGCAACCAGAGGCCCCACGTATGGCTCCGCTCCCACAGGAACGTGTGACTCCCTTTGTTCGTCCGTTTTCGATGGTGGGCATAGATTACTTCGGACCGTATATGATAAAGATAGGTCGAAGTCAAGTGAAGCGATGGGTCGTACTTTACACGTGTCTGACAATCAGAGCGGTTCATCTGGAGATCGCATCATCTCTCTCGGCAGAATCGTGTAAGCTAGCATTACGGCGGTTTATCGCTCGTCGAGGAGCCCCAGTTCAAATATTCACCGACAACGGCACCAACTTCGTTGGAGTAGAACGAGAGCTAGCAAAAGAGATCCAGGACATGAATCGGAAGTTGTCGGAAAGTTTCACCAACGCTAACACAAGGTGGAACTTCATCCCACCTGCCTCCCCGCACATGGGCGGTGCATGGGAGAGGATGGTGAGGGCCGTAAAAACGGCTATGAACTCCTTACACCATCCACGAACACCGTCAGAGGAAGTGTTCCAAACTATGTTGTGTGAAGCAGAGTCTATGGTCAACTCGAGACCATTAACCTATATGCCACTAGAGACGTCAGATCAGGAATCACTTACGCCGAACCATTTCATCCTGCTTAGTTCGGATGGAGTAAAGCAAACAGAGAAGGCTCCAACGGACCAAAGGAAAACACTTCGCAGTGGATGGCAGTTGTGCCAATACATGCTCGATCAGTTCTGGCGTAGATGGATTCGGGAATATCTCCCAGTGATTACTCGGAGGACGAAATGGTTTGAGAACTCGAAGCCCATCCGAGAAGGAGACATTGTGTTCTTGGTAGACGAAGGAGTGAGGAATCGTTGGATACGTGGAAGAGTGACGGAGGTGTTTCCCGGAAAGGACGGACGAATTAGACAAGCGACGGTCAAGACGGCTTCAGGAATCCTACGCAGACCTGTTGTGAAGCTAGCCATAGTAGACGTAGATGGTGATAGTAAAGCTGGAGAATCTGAGCAGCTTTACGGGCCGGGGAATGTTGAGCGAAGCGTAACGGTCGTCACTACACCCGATAAAAGTTACCCTAGGGACACGGCACACACACTGAGTAGGAACGAGCTAACTGTCAACTCGACAGGCCATGAATTGTGAGAAGAATGCCTAGGGCAGTGATGTGGCAAAACTAAAACAATAGATAAATGCTCAGGAGAAGAATCCTATTGTAATTTGATTGATTGCTACTTAAAATATAAAGTTACGACTAAATTGCCTTATAAAATACCTACGAATCTAGTTATATCCTATTAAAAGTTATAATATTTACACTGTAAGTAAAATCATGCCTTATAAACTAGTTAAAATTATCCTTAACTTGCCTTTAAATATAGGATACAGAAATCTCGGCCAGAATTGCCGACAAGAAGTAGTTTAGGTGAATAGGGTCACCAGAATTGTAAGTAATTAAGTTGTTATCAATTACATTGAATTTATATAAACTTTTTCCATTAGTTTTAGAGCATTACAGCATAAATAAAGCAACCGAATTGCTAAGAAAACGGTGTTACCCTAATTCTACTTCGACTCGACAAAGAATTTTTTTTCAATCACCAACTTAATTTCTTAAATATTTAAATATGACAATTGCTAACATCACTGGCTGAGCGTTTCCGAAAGCTTACCCTCACTATTAACACAATTCCACCTTTTCCGTGACACTTATGAGGGGTCGTGGAGTTTTCCGCATCTCTCTTAAGTAAGTGTCGGACTAACATTCCTTTCTTATCCCCACCAGGACAACTCTGGTATGTTGGAAGGGGACACATCCTTTATCCAAGAGGTAGGGATTGTTCACAAATCATTATCCAACAGCAACCGATAAACAACAGTTCAGAGCTTGTACCACCTACGTTATTGTGCGACCTGGTTTATGCCATGCTATGCTATGTTATTAGTAAACCTCTTATCGAACTGTTATATGATAAACATTGAAATAAGAATGAACAATGATTTAAATAACTGTTAACATATCTTGTCAAAGACCAAACATATTTTCTATTTCTAAATTATTTTTTTGATTCATCAGAAGTTTTTTCTTACTTCAAAAATTTGTGTGATTTTTCTGTTATTCTTCTGGCTATCAAGTACCTGACATAATGGATGAGTATAATGGGTGTGATCACATGGTCAATCTACAAAAAGGTTCTTCTATTAGTACGAGTCCACAATAATGTTTTATTCGTTTGCTTTGATTAAACAGCTAGATCAGAAACAATTTCAACTACTCGCCATTGGTATTTGTCTTTTGATGACCAGAAGTCTTTTCCAACACCCAACAGCTTCCTTTCAATTTCTGACGAATCTTAACAAGATAGGGAAACTGCCCCCATATTAATCTCATTGTTCCTATATTCATCCTACGATGAATCAAACAATTGGGCAGTTGAAGGATTAGTTAGTAATGTTTGTTGTAGTTATTTAACGTGAGCAAACATTGTTAGAAAACAAAACCGATCCCTCAACTGCCCAATTGTTTGATTCATCGTAGGATGAATATAGGAACAATGAGATTAATATGGGGGCAGTTTCCCTAAGTGACTATTAAAATTTCCAGCCACTATTGTGCAAGGTATGAAATCACATACTAGTAGGCGATAATGATTTTCTGAAGATGATTGTTGTTCATTGTAAAATAAAATCAATAGGATATCTTATATCAATCGACTGATCTGGTAACAGAATTCTAATGAATCCAATAGGAATAGAATAAAGGGTTTCATCGCTCAATTACATCACGCTAAGACTGTGGAGGTGAAGAAAAAATATAGCACTCGTTATCGTCACCGTCGTCGCTGAGTGGAAATACCTACATTTTATAATCGTCAGGAATAACATAGCATGTCATAACAATAATTGTTAGCTAAATTTGTTTCCACAACCTTGTCCGAATGCAATAAACGAGAAATTCTGATATCAACACAACGCAAACGTAACGCCCTTAGTAGGATCCTTATAGTTGGTCTAAATCCGTCCGAATCGGCTTTCAAGCGGTATTATAAATTGCCTTGTCCTCCCACTAAAAATTACCATCACGTTCCATTTTTACTATGAAACCGCGTAAAAAAAAAAAACTAAATAGAATTGATTAATTCACATGCATAAACATTTTAAATTGCTTCTATGCAATTGCTTTTCATGCTATGGTCAAAATACGGGTTTTAAAATTTTGAGTATTAACACAAACAATTGTTATTTTTTTTTTAAACTGCCATATCACTACTTTTTGCCCAAAACGAAAAATATGATTCGAATAAGGTCGATAAGTTGTTCCGTTCTGGAGTTATCGCCTAAAACAAACCGCGTAAAAAAAAAACCGTGTAAAAAAGACGTTAGTGTATTCATTTTATTTATAGATCATTACCGGCGCTGGCCACGTCCTCATGGTCTTCGGGGAGAGGGAAGGATGATTAGTTTGACTGTTAGACTGTTGTAAGTATATGTTACATCATGTTACATCATCTAAAGGCTGACTAAAAGTAAATTGGTATGCCCCTCGTGCACCGCTAGCATGCCGTACAAAGCCAGTAAACATCCGAACAGGCATATGAAGCAGAATTCCGTGGCCAAAGAGGCTCTTGTTTGACCGTGTTTTGACGAAACACAAGGGCTGCACTTTGATCGAAAACGAAACATACGCCAAACACAATTTAAAGCAGCTTCCTGGTCAAAAGTTTTACATCGCGACTGGACGTGGGGATGTGCCGGGAAGATTTATGTTCGTGTTTGCCGAAAAGTTCGCGAAGAAGGCCATGATTTGACAAGCGATTTGCAGTTTTTCCTGAAAACGGAACTATTCGCCACATCCTCGACGATGGCATCTCAGATTGCCTGAAAAAGCGTGTATTGCCGTTTATCCGCAACCTTACGGGCCAAGTCATCTTTTGGCTCGATTTGGCCAGCTGCCACTCTTGTTCGGAGCACACTTCATCGTGTTCACTGATCATAAGACACTCGAATATATATATTTGGCGGAAAACATCAGGAAGGGAAGCGTGCTTGCTCGCGGGCCGAGGCGTGGGCGTTACGACTACAGCCCTACGATTTCAAGGTGGTACACGTTCCTGGATCCGCCAATATCTCTGATATTTTCTTGCGGTTATGTCCGCAATCAGATGCACCGTTTGACGAAGCTCCAGAACATTTTGTTTGTGGGATAGGTGAGGGACCGTCGCAATGCAAGGAAAAAGTGTATGAGAATATAATGGACACGGTGTATGTGGTGTACAAGCTAGTGGGTACAAGAACAGTCCAAATTGGGTCCATTCCGGGTTTTAGTCCATGACATGATGGATGTCTTCGGACATACAGATGGCATCACGTTCTCACCTTGATGACAAACCATTAAAATCATCAATATATCAGTGTTCAAAATCATGAATCTTGGGCCGTCGAATGGTACAACTACGCAGGGTTTCAAAATGGTCCTCTTTGGGCCAAATCGGTTCCAGAGTATCCAGATGAGGTTTAATCTCCTGGTTGGCCTATGAAATGATGTTTTTGAATCGTGAATTTTGACCCGTCGAACGGTACAAATATATGAAGTTTCAAAATTCTCCTCTTCGGATGCATACCGGAACCGGTTCTGGGAGCTTATGTGCCCAGAATGGCGAGCATGTCGTTTACCTACCTTTCATTTGAGGTAAAGATAAAAAAAATCGGTTCAAAAATAAAGTTTTGGGAGCGTGTCAAAGTCTTGGGTCACCACCGACAACAGGTGGTCTTCTCCCGCCTTCGCTCTGGACACACCAGGGCATCTCACAATATGGCCGGAAACGGGCCATTCCGTATAAACTCTTCCACCTGCAACGAACACCACTCGGTGGAGCACTTTATATGCCATTGCCCCCAGTACCAAGGACCCCGGGAATTCTATGGCATCTCAAGCTCCCCAAAAGATGCCCCCAGCGACGACCCCACTAGAGAGGCAGCATTGGTTTGCTTTCTCAAGGACTGCCATCTTTACGACACTATATAGTACACTTAATACTTAACCTCGACCAAAACTACGAGGAGGGGTAGAGGGTCTGCCGATGATGGACCCATCAACGATGCCTGTCACCGGTGGGTGCCCTCCCCCTTTCTCAAACCACACCCACTATCCGTCAACCTACACGACCAACCGGCTCCAAATCGAACTCCGCTATAACACTGGACACGAACTAGGAACACTATCAGGAAACCAGCCAAGTTTTGATTTCACTCCACTCCAAACCATATATGATCCGCAACGACACTGACATGATCGAGAAACACGACTGGCCCATCAGATAACAGGAACCAACTCTGACAGTAGCGACAGCCCCCAAACTTGAAAATTGTTTAGAAGGTGTCTTTTCATGAAGTAAACTTTTAAATAAATGAATTGTGATAAGGGGCCGGAGGAAAATTATATGTGTTAGAATCACCCCCTCCACAAACTAATATGTAAAAAAAAAAAGGGGGGGGGGAACGGTGGTAAAGAGAAGGGGCGCGGGGATGTACACTTAGTGTGAGGGTGTGCTTTTTTTTTTGTGGGGTGGGAAGAAAAATATAAATATATAAATATTTATATCATTTTGGTTTTTGTGGTATTATTAGTTGTTGAGGAATAGGAAATAATAATTTATATTAGGTGCGCAACTAAGTTCCCGCTGTTTAGCAATAGATGGCGCCAGTAGTAAGTGCTGGTCGAATGTTGTACATCTCAAGCGTCATAAACTAAGCTCAGACATATGGTAAACAAACCGCTTTGCCAAATCAGTGATTTTGGTTTAGTGTTATATATTTTGGTTGTTTGAAGATGTCTGATTTCGTGCCAAATAATCGTCATTTGCGGGAAGTGTTGATTTTCTTCTTTCATTCGATGAAAACGGCGGCTGAAGCACATCGAGAGCTCCAAAATTTTACGGTGATGCTGCTCTGAGTGAAACAACGTGTCGTGATTGGTTTCGTCGCTTCAAAAACGGTGATTTCAGTGTTGATGATCGTCCGCGTGAAGGAAGGCCAAAAAACTTCGAAGACTCTGAGTTGGAGGCATTGCTCGATGAGGATCCGTGTCAAACGCAAGAAGAGCTTGGTTCAGGATTAAGAGTTTCCCGCCAAGCCGTTTCTAAGCGATTGCATGCGTTGGGAATGATTCAAAAGCAAGGAACTTGGGTTCCTTACGGTTTGAAGCTAAGAGATGTTGAGCGTCGTTTTTTCGTCTGTGAACAACTGCTCTAGCGGCAAAAATGGAAGAGTTTTCTACATCGCATTGTGACGGGTGACAAAAAATGGATTCATTACAGTAACCCAAAACGGAAACATTCATGGGGACTGCCCGGGCATGCTTCAACATCGTCGCCTAGGCCGAATATTCACGCTGCGAAGGTTATGCTGTGTATTTGGTGGGACCAAGTTGATGTTATTTATTATGAGCTGTTGAAACCAAACGAAACCATTACCGGGGAACGGTATCGAACTCAATTGATACGATTGAGCCGAGCACTGCACGAAAAACGGCCACAATACGAGCACAGACACGAAAAAGTGATTCTTCAGCATGACAACGCTCGACCTCACGTTGCGAAACCCGTGAAAACCTACTCGGAAACGCCCAAATGGGAAGTCCTACCTCACCCGCCATATTCTCCTGATATTGCACCGTCCGATTATTACTTGTTCCGTTCGATGGCACATTGTCTCACTGGTCAGCAATTCCACTCATATGATGACATCTCAAAATGGCTTGATTCTTGGATAGCATCAAAAGACGAACAGTTCTATCGAAATTTTATTCACGTTCTACCAGAAAGATGGGAAAAAGTCGTAGCTAGTGATGGGCAATACTTTGAATAATTCGTTTGTAACCTTTGTTTTCAAAATAAAGTTCCTTTTTCACCAAAAAAACAGCGAGAACTTAGTTGCGCACCTAATAGAAAGCGACACTAATGACGTGGGTAATCTGATGCCTCCGGAACAGAGTAGGAAGTGCCCTCACCCTTCAACTACAGAGGAAGTGTTAAATTTGAGAAAATTTTACTTCATCATGGTCGCTCGCGTGCCTCAGCACTCTTCAATATCGCGTGTGAGTGACTTTTCTCCTTGAAGGGTGGGATGAAGGCGGCAGAGAGGCAATTTTCATTCTTTAGCGACAGCTTCCACCCTTCATGTAGCTTCGTGCACCTGAGCTGATGAAGTGTGGAACATTAATTGCAGTTAAATTGTTTCATTCGAAATTATCTATGTTGTCATGGTGGTGTAGCTGGTGCGGAGTCACGCTGGTGAATAAAGTAGCAGCCAGCATTGTCGATGGCATCGAACAGGGCGTTAATGAGCGAGCACTTGCCGGTAGGCACTTACGATTACGATCTGACTAAAGCTCGATGCACTTAATATCTGGACGCAAGAAATAAACACTATCTAGAAATGAAGAAAATAGTTGGGCAGCCAACATAAAGGTTTTTGATTACACTTTCAGGAAAAAATATCAAAAGTTCCATTCCGTTTTTTTTATGAACTGACGAACATGAAATTCCTTGTATATTTTTTTTGGATACTCTGAGCGTCAACTCCAGCGGCCATTTCATTCCACCACCTTTTCCTTCCCCGAGTATCTTTTGTAACGAAATTTGTCTTTTTGTCCGCTGCTGCAAATCAATTGTCATATCAAAAATTTCTAGCGAATTTATCAGAAATTTATAGTTGTAGGGACATCTTATCGAACCGTGGCCAAATTAAACTTTTGCCCAGGAAGCAACCCAAAGTCCATCATCACACTCGTTTCGTTGTCCATCAATTTGCATCCTCTATATAACTTCCAACTTTTTGTTTTGGACATTCGGTACTGTTTCAGTGTCCGCTTTGGCTTCTTGCTGGCACAATAAGAACGATAGCTTTTGCGTAGGCGGATTCTCTGGACGATGCTTTTGTTGGAAATGTCGCCATTTGTGAGTCATGTGTTTACTCTAATTGTAATCTAATTCTAATTGTATAACTGCCAACGAAGCTGCCAATCGTAAGTTCCACTATGACGCTTACTGTGAACCTCCCGAACAATAGTTTTCCGCTCACGGAGAGGTTTAAGCGATTTCGCAATTTCCTGAACTCGTTGAATTATCAACACTGGAGTCCTACATTAATTTAATTAATTAATTGGTCACAAGTTTTTCAAATCTTAGTAAATCTTAATAAAAACCTTCTCGCAAACAACCTGTTTTCAAAATATACTAGAACCGATCATCAGAAGCACTTGTAAAAAAGCAGTGCGTCCATATTTTAAGCGAATCGAGCTTTAAGTTCTGGTGACTGCGGTGGGGGAGACGCTTCGCGATTTTCGCCAGTCAATGGGAGCGGAAAGACATTAGTCACGTTTCCGACGGTCGACGGAGATTACGAGTGGGATTTGGCGTCATCTATTTGCAGAATCAGCGGTAAAAAGCAAATATTTAATACCGACAATCAATCAGCAAAATAAATGCCGTAAATGTTATTGTTTTGGGATGCTTGTTCTCGAAGTTGGAAAAGTTGTGTATGGTTGTATGACTGTAGATCTCGTTCGTCAAAAGATTGTTCCGTTTTTATCGCGTCTTTTAGAAGTTATGGGATGAGGATGCATGTTTGCAACCGTTTTTATCTGCAATTCAGTTATGTCAAGGTAGACGAAGTGAGCAAATTAACATCATCATGTAGCTGAACCATGTTACTACGGCTTATTGTCTTTAATTGTGGGAATATTCTCATCGTTTGCTCACGGACAGCTTTTCCTCGAGGATAATGTAATAGGCGGCTTGATAAACGGAAAATCATAAAGCGAGGCTTCAGATAAAAAGGTATATGACATCTCTTTGAGATGAGCACAATACTGCTGATGAAAGACAATTTATTAGGGCGGACCTGTTTCCGGAGACAACAGTAGCTGTTCTGGGCGATTCAAAAGAAACAGTAACAACTATGCACGATTTAATAATTGAATATTAAAAGTTTAAATTATTGTTCCACCATGATGCTCTTATGAGTCATTCGGTAGAACGCCTGCCATGACAAGTTCCTCTTAAAGTTCGAAAAAGTGTTCAACAATCTGACCAGACATTCTTATTAATCGTACAGATCCATTCAGCTTGACGCATTTTGTTTAAAATTTTTCTTCGATTATTCTTGTTCACTTTTTATCTACTAGTACGTAAAAAACTTGAGATGGTAATCCATTCAAGGATTGAGTCCAAGTGTTCATGCAAAGTGTTTAAGTACGAAACAGTCATTTTGTAATAATCTTCCCTCTTGTAAATAATTTTGCATCGTATTTCCGCTTGCTTGCAAATTTGTGTGCCATTCAGCAATCTTTGTATGTAATAATTATGTTCGACTACTCTGGGCACTAATTTTCTTCAGCGAAATTGGTGAGATCATTCCAAAAGTACAAACTGTTTTCATGTCATGGTCACGTAAAAAAAAAAAAATGAAAACATGAGAGAGCATCGCGAGAGTGATATAATTTTTATTTATTTCTCACAAGCCGGATAAAATTTCAAACACCACTACTTTCACTTTAGAGAACTTATTCAGATGCTGAAAGATCTTCAAATTTGCTTTTTTGGTCAAAGTATTGGCTCTAAGGTCCCATATCAACATTTTAAGCTCCATGTTCTGTTGTTTTAGGTGTGCCGAACGAACTATCAATAAAGTTTAGCCAAATGAACATTGCTAGTTTCGCTATGACAGAGGGAAATAACACACTTAGTTTTTTTTTTTACTGAGGTCGGTAAATTTCTACAGAGTTTTCAAACAGCTGAAAAAGTCAGTAAACTTTGAATCATCAGCACATTAAATGTAAGGAACATTATAAAAGTGCTATATTTTTCTATCAATAGATAATGTTGGAATGAAGCATTCAGTGTACATTTCAAAAGAATTTATGTTTTCTTCAATTTATAAGAATTGTTTTTAAGTTTACCGAACTTTGTGTGAAGGAAAAGAGAGGTTCAAAATAAGTTCAAGCCGAAAACGTTTAGCGGCAGTCCCGTAAAAACACTTGCTTTGTATCTGTGGGTTGAACATTAAATTTCCATGGCAGATTCATCCAATATATTTATGTGATTTTTTTTTGTAAATACGCTTGATGCCTGTTTTGAAGAAACACGGTTGTTCCATATTGTTTTGGCCAGATCCCGCTCCTTGTCACTAAGGAAAAATGGCCAACAACGTACGTATGGCTTAAACGATGATTATGATGACGATGATGATAGAATACCACCATCTATCGTAGCAAGGTAACTTTCCATAGCAGTGGAATAATCTGAAAACGATTTGATCAGGATTCTATTGTTGTTTGTATGAAGGGTCAAAAACGTTTGCGCGGGCTCGTGAACAGAGGCACTTACGCGAATCCTGCGAATATAGGGAAGGGAATATCCTTACAAAAGCAAGTTCACACTCGTAGCACTAGAATCGAGCCCTCGATTGACAGAATAAACCCAATATTCAGAGGAGGTCGAAGAGCCCTCCCTCGTTCCGCGAAATATTGCAATAGGGAGGAGGCAGTCCCATGTTCCATATCCAAATCGTTTCGGATGGTTTTAAAATGGTCAACCGCATACTTTTTCCCACGATCTTTGTTCTGAACCGAACATGTTAGAATGAAAGTTTTCAAAGGATTCATTCACTTAAGGTTATATTTCTCTGAATGCATGATTGTTCTGATAGCAAAGAATTGAATTCATTCCCGTTATTTGGTGGCCACCCGTTACACCCTAAAGTGCTGTTTGGACAGATTAAAGCAGCGCATGCTCTTCAGAAAGACTATTGATTGCCTCGAATCAATCGGACATATCTTCTATGTAACATGCCGTTGTTACTAATTCAGGGCAATTTTTCTCGAAAGCCACTACACGCAGAGCAGCAGCTACAGTTCGATTGCATTCGATTGACCTTGTCAACAGATGGTACCGGAAGATAACACGCCACGTCGGTTGATGACAAGCCATGAGTCATTCAAAGCTGATTACCATCCTCGAGAAGCCAACCAGCATTTTCAGGTGGTTCTGTTAAAGATTGTACTCGAAAAAAATGCAACACATTCTTTTGTGATTAATTTTGTATTGCATGAGTATGAATTGATTTTTTTGAGGTAAAATTAGTTTAGAGTGTAATGTTTAGATCTGCAATATTTCGTCACAATCTGTCCAGTGGTTATCGAGATGTTTTCCATGCAAGAAGTCTTTCGACAAAAATATGGGTGCGGTCGATGGAAAATCCAGGCTAGTCTAACAGGCAAAAACAGTTAAGAATCGATATTTCGACCGTGTCCCGTATGGTAAAATAGTTCAAGAAGACCCAGACGACCCAGCGGCAAGCTGGCAGCGGAAAAAAAGCAAAGACGACCGACCCCGTGATCGCAACGAAGATGAGGGATTACTTCAACCGCAATCCGAACCATTCGATTCGTGACGTGGCCAAGAAGGTCAATTCTTCCGTCTGGTTTATCCAGCAGACAATGGAGTGGGCCGGACTTCATGTCGTCAAGGTGCCTAACCGAACCGATAAACAGAATACGGTGGCCAAATCCCGCGTCAGGAAGCTGTAACGCGAGTGGGTGCAGCCGCAATGCATCGTTATGGATGACGAGATGTACATTAAAACGGACGCCAAGCAGATCCCCGGCCATGGAGTTATTCGTCGGCAAGTCCCGCCTGGATCTTTCGGAGAAGTTTCGGCAGAAGAAGGTCAACAAATTTGACAAGAGGTACTTGGTGTGGCAGGCGATTTGGGTGCGGCAAATTCAGCAAGCCGTACATAACGACCGGCACCATCAACGGCCAAATATATAAAGAAGAATGCCTCCAGAAGTGCCTGTTGCCCTTCCTCCGGTCCCACGAAGGTTACACTCTCTTTTGACCGGATTGATGAGGTGGTACGAAACCAACGATGTTGTTCACCAGAATATCGCCCAATTGAAAAATTCTGGGCGATTATGAAGAGCAAGCTCCGGATTACAGGAAAGGTCTTCAAAAACGACAAGGATTTGAAGAAAGAGTGCATGAAAGTCTGGTAGAAAGATAGCGCAAGTGTTGCACAGGATTTGATGGTAGCGTTAAGTCCAAGGTTGCGGTCATTTAGCCTAGGAGAGGAGGTTGAATAAACCAACTGTATAGCTAGCTAATATGTGTTTATTTGTTTCCTGAGAGTTTCAAAAATATCCGACTTACAATTAATTGTTGGTGATCATTTTTGTCTGTTGCTTTTTTTTTCGAGTACAATCTTTACTTGACAAGTGACGATTTCGAAGCCTGAAAGAGCTGGAAGTGGAATTTTGTAGTAAGGGTGGTACTTTTCGATCCCTACAAGCACTCTTTCATAAGAATCGTCTATATCCAGGCGTACAATGTTAAAATCGTGGAAGTTGAGTTAATTTTCTGATGAAAACCATGTTCCCTAATGAGCAAATGTATCACAATCGGAATTGGGAGCTAAACATTTTAACGAGTCTTATTTAGGCACCAGACTACGGTAGCTCCACTGCAGTAAAATACTATTATCTCCGACCTGGTTCGATGAATTATCCATCGAAAGATATGATCGATGCTAGGAGTGTTCATGGAACAGTTAATTTCACGATTTCAATGTCGGAAGCAAGGCAGAAACTAAGATTCTAAGAGGGTTTTTGTGCATTGAACATGTTTAAAATGAATGCCACAATGTCCGAAAAAGCCATCAATCCTCGTTTGAAATGGAATCCCTCTTGGAAAGGTTGTCGAATTGCTTTTTTATAATTATTAATCTTTTGTTTGGTAATGTTGGAATGATCTTACTGCATCCAGCAATAGGAGCCTTCGGTTTTTGAATTTCTGTCCGATTATCTTGAATATTTTGCAATCTTTTGGATGTGACTTTTGTTATCTCACGACGGACTTTTGGAGAGGAACGTTTCCTTTTTGAGGATCCGGGAGCGTATACCACCGTAGAATGAACTGCATCAGATGAGGTAGAGTCCGATTGTTCAGCTGACAAAATCAAAAATTGGTTTCCACTGAACGGCTGTTGCAGACTTGAGCATTTCTGCATAAGTCTGCTTGGGGCGTTCAGGGATGGAACGCTGCAGTTTATCGGATTGCCTTTTGTACCTTGGGAACTCTTGCAAAAAGTGAGGTTTATCACCACAATAAATATATTTATGCGCAACTTGTGTGCAAGAATCCTCTGTGTGGTTTTCACCATACTTGCCAAAACGAAATGTTTTGCCATTACAATTATATACCCTCGGTCTCTACAAGTGCACCGTGAAAAAGCTCCATCTTATTTAATGAATTTTGGGAGAACAGACCGGCGAAGGTCATCCGAACCGAGTCTGAAAGTTGATAGACCTCTTTTTCGTCTTGTAACGATGCTGAATGTAGTTGATTTACATCCAGTATAGGTAAAAGCTCACGAGCGACTTAAGAGTTCTTAAAACAACCAGAAGCTCGTTTTAAGTCTTCGACAGTCTTGCCTCGGACGCTCTCTATATCCACATCATGCCAGGGAATATAGATGTAATACTCGAAATTGAATTATTCATGGTCAGCAATTTTATTTGCTATTTCATAATTCGGCACTTCTTTACGCAGTCCATTCAATATCAATATCAATATGTATCGATACAACTGGATTCTTACGCAGCAATTCTCTCGAAATGTCCAGAGTTTTTAAAAGTCTATCATTAGGCCGAAAAAAGATAACTCATGGTCCTTTCAAGAACTGATGGTAATGTTTTATTCATGTAACTTTGGTCATAATTTTGCACAGGAAAAAAAACAAGAACTCAAATAAAAATCCTCGATCAATTTCGAATTCAATTAAAAGCTAATTAAAAAAAATTTCTGCAAATTTCTTGCAGAATGGAAAAAAAGGAAAAATAAGAAATATAATTTATAGCTAATGGCAACGTTGCGAGGCAAAACTTCGCAACAATTGCTGTTCACTGGGCTTGAAGAGCTATTCAATTATACTTAGCTGGCGGCGTCAAGAACTTTCACCGATCGGTCGACTACCAGCACGTGGCACGTTTGCCTGCTGCTATGATGTAGCTGGGTTGAGATAGATGATTTATTGCGATGACGATTTCTGTTCCACTCTACCAGGTAGCACCAAACACCTTGCACTGCAATTAACGGCTCGGTAAAGAAAAAAAAACCACCCCGGAGAAAAAAAACTACCTCAAACGAGTGAAAAGAATCACGGTGCAGCGTTTGATTTCTGAATGATTTCCGGAGTATTGTGTATACATTGCTATTCTTGCATGCACGTTTTAAACAATAAAGACTGTATTCGATGAAATTTGGACACACAAAATAGGTCACCAAAAATTTTCCTTGAGCCCGATTCTTTTCAAACTCTCTGGAAATAAAGTACTACTAAATGGTTAAGTTTTGACATAATTGGTTTCTAGAACCTCTTCTCCCAACCCAAATGCCCGCACCTTTGCCTTGACCCCTTTCATCAAATTTTGGGCAATGATAGGACCGACTTGCTTACTTACTTTTAACCACACTTTCTTTAGTTCAAGTTCATTTTCTATCAGTTTTGGAGTTGTAACGAGCTTTGCCTTCATGATCGCCCAAAATTTTTCAATTGGGCGAAGTTCCGGAGTGTTTGGAGGGTTGACGTCTTTTGGTACAAAAACTACATTATTATCTTTGTACCAGTCTAAGACGGGCCGGGCATAGTGGCAAGATGCCAAATCCGGCCAAAACAGTGTCGGGCCATCGTGAGATCTCAAGAAGGGCAGAAGTCGTTTTTGGTGGCATTCGTCCTTGTAGATTTGTCCGTTGACGGTCCCAGAGGTGATGAAGGGCTGACGCATTTTGCCACATCCGCGGATCGCTTGCCAGACAAGGAATTTTTTGGCGAATTTCGACAGTTTCTTCTTCTGTATACTCTCCGGAACGGCCAACTTAGAGGTGGCGACGTAGTGTTCCTGTCCTGGCATTTGTTTGGTGTCGGATTTAATGTAGGTCTCATCGTCCATCACAATGCAGAACGGTTTTGTGAGCCACTCCCTGTACAGTTTTCTTGCACGAGTTTTGGCCACCGAGTTCTGTTTATCGCTCCGGTTCGGTACCTTTTGGACCTTGTATACATGTAATCCAGAACGTTTCATTGTTTTCTGTACAAAACAAACTGAAACTTTCGCCTTTTTCGCAACATCCCTGATCGAAATGTTGGGATAACGCTTAAATTGGTTCAATACCATCCTGGCCTTCTCCGGATTTGATGTGCCACGTTTTTTGCCACTACCATTTTTCCGCTTGGTTGTCTTACGGTCCTTAAACGTCGACCGATTTTCACGAAACTCATTACACAATTGACACAACACAATGAAATACATTCAGTTAAAATTTCAATAATTTTTACCCACACGCTAAAAAGTTACGAACAATTGCGTGTGTCCAAATTTCATCGAATACAGTCTTTAGCCGTCATCATCAGCATCATCAAAATGTAGAAGCTGACGATTTAATTTTTTTTTATATTTACTTAACTAAGCTCAGGGTTTTTGAAGGCTGAACAAGTTGAACAAGTTGTACCTTTGAACACGAGACGCTTTTTCTTGAAACCTTTTTCCGTGGTTAGGTATTTTTAAGGTGCAAACAGTCGGCATTATTTCTTGAAGGAGCGTCATCTTCCCCATCAGAATTTAAAAGCAGATTTTTCGTTGAAAAGCAAAATCCTGTTTATTAAAAAATATATCCACTATTTTTTACTCACAAACTTGAACAAAATGAAAATATGTTTTTAAACCAGTAACTAGGTTTTAAAAGAATCAATTCGACCCTTTGAATTATGATTATGATGATACAGATGACGATGATGACTATGATGACGCTTCTTTGAAAAATAATAACGGCTATTTGCACCTTCAAGATAGCCGGCCATGATGGTAGGTCATAAGTACAACTGTTTCAATGGGTTTAACTTAAAAAAAGACTTCATCGTTTAGCAAAAGTGTAAAACGGACAAAACCACTGCGAACCGAATTTGTGTTCTAATGTGGCAGCACAAATAATTATGTTTACAAAACCCCAAAGAAACATTGAAATTGATGTGAACTACGGCTTTAAGGAGTGTAATCAAATTTTTGGCTCAATATTTTAAAGCAAAAGGGAAGAAAATAGATTGCATAGAACAGTTGAACTTGGTGAGTCCATTCCAAAATGAAAAATATGTTTAAGCTCTGGTATTTCAGTTGAATATCACTGTAGTAGACTGATAGATATGGATTTTTCGAAGTCAAATCGTTGCATCTAGCCACCGTAATTATTATTCTATAATAAATCCACCTCCAGACAGTTGCAGATCATCAGTTCGATTGTTTAGGATCGTACAGCATTACAATAACTCAGAAATAGATCCCGCAGCTCATGTTTTTCTTACAATCGTATCAAAGTCATCTCTCACTCAACTTACAGTGGTAGCTGATAACGATCAGCTCAGTGCGCACAACTGCAGCGGAAAGAAGCTGAATACTATTGAAGAGATGCAAAGAGCGTTCGACAAAGAAGGTACCACGTTTTTCGGATGTGACTCAGCTTGAAAGATTACTCATCTGGTCACTTCTTTCAACCCATTCACTACTGGACCGGACAGCTGAGCTCATCTGGAAATCTGACCTTTGCCTGGCTCATTTAGAATGTATTTAGTCGGTCAGTTGGTGACAACCCTCAACGTATCCCCAGAATGCTGAACTTAGTCAGTGACCTCGCTCGCTTGGTGGCTCAATTTTACCTGTACATCTCCCATAACGCATTCGCTTTTTTCTGTTATGGGTAAGTAACCTTAGACAACAGATTTGCGACCGCTCAAAGAAAAGAATTCCCAGCAACGATCGTAAAAGAAACAAGTTTACGATTTTTGAATTAGTACTCAAGCGGCGCTCCAGCGAATGGAGATGATGATGAGGCAGTTTGGATGAATTATAAGAAGTTTGACTTTAATTGCTTACCAAGTTGGGCTATTGACTGATTTAACGGCGTTGAGTGATTATGAATGAGAGTTAATAATTTGGGTGTCATGATACGAGTCCTTACCTTTTTGTTGCAGCCAACTTGTTTTGATTTTCTTTTTCCAGATAAATTTTCGTATCTGCTACTCATCGGTCAATCGTCTATTGAAACATCTAATAAGCGGCATTTACCTCGCAGTTCTCGGTCATCGACAGCCTTCAACATGATTGTAACATTTTGCATAACGTGAGCTTTTAGACTGTTGTTGACAAGCTTTCCGAATCGCCACTAACGTCACGAGTTTCATTGACGGTTGCATTCTTGCATGTTCGATTTATTGCACACATGGAGCGACCACATTTGCATCTATGGCGCTTTATTCGCATTATCTCCCCTGTCCAACCCCTCCGAAGAGAGCGAATCAACTGCACGAGATCCAGTTTCAATCGATTCTAATTTGCAAATACGTATTGCACATGCTAGCAGCTGGTTGTTGTTATTATTATTGCACCCCGATGGTGACTGTCCAATTCCGAAGCCCACGCACTGAAAACGTCTTTTTTGCTGACGTTCATTGGAAAATTAATTCAATAACAGAACATCGTCCGGTTGTTGTTATCGGTTTTGAGTTGCGTTCAGGAATATTTGTTTCAAAGACTCTGGTTTCATTCGATAAGGATTATTTATTGAATGAATATTAATTTGAGCTAGATATGATATTCGAGGACATTCTTAAGATTTTGTTGGTAAGGCATTGACTACACTTTTAAAAATAATGAATATTATGCTACGTAGCTCATTTGTTGCACGTGAATATTTTGGGGCTTCAACATAGATATGGCTCAATTGTGGATTCTATTTGATGTTCTGTTCAACTGTTATTTGAAACTCAAAATAATAAATACTGTCACACTCAAAGTCACGTCCCTGATGTTACATTTACAACAGTTTCTAGAAAAAAAATGTGGTAACTAAGAATCTTATGTCGTTTTCGGTTGTTGCCAGTGCGGATCTGGGTTCGGCCTAGGTCCGCCCTAACAGCTGTCAACACGTTTTTTTATTCAATCGGGTCTGGGTCCGCTCTGGATCCGACCCAACATCGATGAGGTTCGCTCTCAACTCACCACACACAAACATGAACAGTGAAAATAAAATCTTCATGTTTGTTTATGTTTATGTTTTGCACCAATAGCATCATACTGACTCGACTCTGGATCCGTTTTCGTACAGTAATTGCGAGTCAGAGTCAGACCTCACCCAGAAGACGACATAAGAACTTTAGCCACAAGACTTAATACTGGGATTTAAAAGCCTTAAATTTACATTATTGTTGTCTTTGGTGTTAGAACAACATCAGAACTTTTTTAACGCAGTCGGTTGCACGTGTCTCAACAAGTCACAAGTTCGAATTCATTCTCTTTCGTTGATAGATTATACTTCATCTATACACACTTAGATTTTTTTTTAACAGAAATCTGTAAAAGTTTACCGAATTCTCAACAGCTGATTGCTCGGTAATCCGATTTAACGGATTTTGGTGAAATTTTACAGTTATCTGCAAAAAAATTACCGGATTTCGGTAAAATTTTACCGGAATCCGTTCAATTGGATTACCGAACGTTCAGCTGTTGAGAATTCGGTAAACTTTTACAGATTTCTGTAAACAAATCTTAGTGTGTATATACACAGATAAAAAGAAACATTGAATTTTCTGCGCTATCTTATGCACATAAAGAAAATGTTGACTTTGGCAGAAAATAATGAGATATTTCACGTAAATTTAAGCCAGATAACGTCTTTCATACAACAGATTGCAAACATTGTTTTATGGCGCATGAAAGAATGTAAAAAATTTCGTTGTTTACGCCTCCTTTGGCTTGGAATTAAACGAGGGAAAATTTTACGCGCTTGTTAAATTTTTTTTTCTGTGTATAAAAAGGAATTTCTGCCCAAGTAACCATGAAGCTCTTTATAGATACATCAATTTTGCATCATATTACGATATAAGTTTATGGTATAAAGCAGTCTAATCTTAAATGCGTCCTTAAAGTAGAACTAAAGTCGAAAAGGGCCCCACTCCTGTCAAATTATAGCTAGCGCACATGCTTTATTGAAGCCCGAGAACAAGTATATTTAGGGCATAGTTTCTTTTTCAGCAGTTGAACTACTGCTTCTACTGAAATATTTTATTGCATTTTAAAAAACATATATAGCTTGGGATATTTTGAGCAAAAAAACATCAAAAATGTATTTAATTTTCTTCTATTTGAATTCATTTCCTCTGTAACGTTTTATTTAGGGATATTATTTCATATTATTTTATGGCATCTTCGCGTAACATTGATGGGATATATTATTTATAAGCTCAAATGTGTTTCCTACATCGGGATTCGAACCAAGGTTTCTCACGACTGATCGATCAATGCCGGTTGCGTTAACGCTCTTAGCCAAGAGAGCAATGAAATTATATAGAACAACTGCATAATATTAAGGAAGCATACCCTAAGCATACCCCCTTTGTCGTTCTTTAAAAACATATTTCATGCAGCTATTTTTGGATTTTTCTCTCTAAACACGTCGTTGAGACTGCGATACCCGAACCTTTTATCAGTAAAAAACCTCAACCCGATACGAGTTACAAATGAAATCATACCCACTGCCGTTCATCATACAAAAAGCCGACACAATTTTGATACCCGGTGCACGTTGAAACTGGATCATAAAAGAAAATGATATATCATATTTATGAGAATGAAGATTCCTCGTTGAAAAAACAGCTCAGTCCTCTGAATATCTACAACCAGAAAAACCAGCGGCTCCCCATAATGCAGCCATATTTTTTGCTGAAATTGCTGAACCCAGCTTTCTGAGGCTAAGTTCAAGGTTAAGGAGAATGAAGATGACGATTTTGGATCTGACAGGCAGCTCAGCTCGATCATATGTTTCTCATTTCTGAAGTCAAATTGGAAAATGTCATCCAGATGATACTGCACCAATGCTACTTTTTAGCTAGCAATGAAGCATTTATTGAGATAATGCAATAATGCATCATTTAATGCGTATTTAACGTTTAGTTGTTTGTAGAAACATAGTAATGCATCATAACATTTTTAATGTAAAGGTTATGCAACATAGCATGGGAGTTGTGATGTGGCATTACTGTTGCTGATAGTCGGTAGAATTAGTGTTATGATATAATGCTTGTGGTTACTTGTGTGTCTGTCCGTCTGACCCTTATAGACTCGGAAACTAATTTACCGATCGGCGTGAAAATGTGTATGCAGGGGTTTTTAAGCCCGGGGAGGGTTCTTATGATTCTTATGATTATGAACAAATCAAGCAAATGAAACCAAATTAGGCATGTGGGGTTTTTTCTGAGGCAGGATTTTTTTTATGGTAGTTTGAGACCCCTCCCCTCTCCGGAAGGGGGGTTTTCATACAAATGAAACACAAATTTCAACCAAAAATGAGAATTATCCCTTCTGTTATGCAAATAAATTTGTATGCAGGGGTTTTTGGGACCGGGATGGTTCAAAATCCCTCCCCTCTAGGGGGGGGGGGGGCTTCAATACAAATGAAACTCAAATTTCTGCGAAACTCGAGAACTAATGAAGCAAATGGTACCAAATTTGGCATGTGGGGGTTTTTGAAGGCAAGACATGTTTCTATTCTCCTTCCTCTGGAAGGGGGGAGGAGCTTCCATACAAATGAAACACAAATTTCAACCAAACATGATAATTATCCAGGCAACTACAACATAAATTGTGTATTTCTGGGCAAGAAGCATGTCCTGATAGAAGTTTGAACCCCTTCTTAGTCAACAAAGCGGGATGCTTGAGCTACTCTCAGTGCTACATTATGCTCAAGAAGTTAATCTAAGGTTATGCAAAAAAAAATTACGTTCAAATTGACAGGATACGGCGTAGTTTGAAGATACATGTTTTGTCTATGAAATGCTTCTACAAAGAAAGACAAACCATGGTAACTATCGATCCGAGGGTTAAACATCAGCAAACGAATATATTTAAACAACATTCTGAAAAACAACCATAAATGCGCCAGTTCATTCATTTAAATTTTCATTCATTTGGTTGCAAGCGTAGCAACGCTCGTACCGGTTTCAGCTAGTGTTACATACAATGCACGAATTTTATCACTCGTAAATGTAATGCTCAAACATTGAAGGTGCAGTCTTGAAATAAGAAAAAAATGGAGTTCCATTGACGGTTGCAGAAAAGAACACTGAAATTCGCATGATTTCTACTGCATACAAGTAAAGGGTGTTTCGATCAAAATTTGGTCGACTTAAACTTGACGCATTTCCTTTCATCGCATTAAAAAAATTTGCACACCCTTCATTTTGAAGATGTGTGCGAGTAGCATCGTGCCACTATTTTGATTTTGCACTTCAGTTATCAAAATGTCGTCGAAGGAAGCGAAGAAACGCATCAAAATTTTGCACGCGCATGGCAAAAATCCAAACTACTCTCACGCCAAGTTGGCGAAATTGTTGAATGTGGCTAAATCAACTGTTACCAACGTATTAAAAGTGTTCGGTGAACGTTTGTCGACATCCAGGAAAGCTGGATCGGGGGGAAATCGAAAGCCCGAGGCCACAGCGACGTCAAAAAAAGTTGCCCACTGTTTCGAGCGGAACCCCAACCTCTCCGTCCGATATGCCGCAAAGAAGCTGGGAGTGGCGCCTTCAACCGTATATAGAGCTAAAAAACGAGCTGCTCTGTCGACTTACAAGAAAGAGGTGACTCCCAATCGCGACGATAAACAAAACACGTCGGCCAAAGCACGATCGCGAAAGTTGTACATGACGATGCTGACGAAGTTTGATTGCGTGGTACAGGACGATGAAACTTACATCAAGGCAGACTTTAAACAGATTCCTGAACAAGATTTTTTTACGGCAACCGGACGGGGAAAGGTGGCAGATATTTTCAAGCACATTAAACTGTCAAAGTTTGCGAAGAAATATCTGGTGTGGCAGGCCATCTGTACCTGTGGCTTGAAGAGCAACGTTTACATTTCGACCGGACCCGTCAACCAGGAAATTTATCTGAGCGAGTGCCTACAAAAACGTCTACTGCCTTTCCTGAAGCGTCACAATTGTTCCGTCCTATTTTGGCCGGAAAAAAAGGCCATGGAGTGGTATGCTGCCAACAACGTTCAAGTGGTGCCCAAGGACAAGAACCCTCCCAACACGCCAGAGCTCCACCCAATCGAACAATATTGGGCCATCGTCAAGCGGAACTTCAAGAAGACTCAAAAAGCTGTTGTGAGCGAGAAACAGTTCAAGGCAAACTGGCGTTCTGCGGCGAATAAAGTGGACAAGAAGACTGTACAAAATCTTATGGCAGGTGTGAAACGAAAGACCCGGCAATTCGCATTCGGTAAGAAGGAAGCTTAGCTGAATATTTCTCCTGTATTCTGTATTAACTGAACTTGAAAAAGAAAAAAAATTTGACTTATTAATAAAAACTTTAATCGACTCACACACATTACTGTTTGAACAAATTTTTGTTCTGAATACCCTTTATGTGGCCAGTTTTTTTGTAACATGTAACTATTCTCTGTATTTCTAGACTGCATTACTCGGTTTATCGATTTAATTAAGCCAAATTTAGATCATTTGAAGATCGTGGAGCTCATCTGTTCAGCATAACCAGCGAAATCATGATGCCCCAAAAGTTTAATTAAGGTAAGTTGAAAAAACTCAATATCGCATGCATATTTAAAGCAAAATAAATGAAGGACGTCATGAGCGATATAAAGGCGTTTTAGATGGGGGTGAGGGGGGGGGGGTTTTGGGGGTTTTGTAAAAAAGGGAAAAAATCAAACCTATCTTTGCGGAATAAATATATTAATTCGGAACTGATTTCAAGATAATAGTATCACGATTTACAGCCTCAAAATATTTTTCACTTTATTCTGCTGTCAATCAGACACTTTTAAATACTGTCATATTTACACGTGGGATGATAAATACAGCTGGTGTATATTTCTCGACTTTTATACAAAGTTGTCAGATCACTTAATTTGGTTGACAATAATAATAGGTACAAGCGATTTTCATTAACTTTTTACAATCGGCGCTGCGAAAATAAAGACTTTAGTCACCATTTTCCGAAAAATAGTGACTTTGTGACTTTTGGATGCAATTAGTGACTTTTTGTGACTAGACTCAAAATAGTGACCAAGTCAAGCCCTGCATATTGAATCAGCCTATAAAAGCAAATGAGTCCTATACGAATAACAAGCAGTGAAAGATGAGTTTGAAAGTATTATTCTTTGATTTTATGGTGCAACATAGAGACTGATATGCATTTATGGTAGGTTATTTAAATTGTAAAGTTTTTGGTGAGATCTTTCCTCATTTTTATTGCGCACAACTATTTTATTAGGAACAGTAGAAATTAGCAATATCTCAGCACATTCACTAGTACTAATAAAAGCTTAAATAAATGTGTTAAGGTGACCGTTTCAGCGGGACGAAATAATAAGTCTTTAAATTATTTGTTAATTGATTGCAAAAAAAATCGTCTTTTTGGGACTAATTCTAAGAACTGGCCACTTTCACGGATGTTCCGAATCTTCCCGGTGGCCACCATACGACCTCTGAAGGGACATCTTCAGACCACAAATTGAAGTTCATTCTACTTTCGCAAACTAGATGTTGATTGCAAAAAAGTCTTCGATTTGAGACCGATTCCAAGAACTGGCCACTTTTACGGAGGTTCCGGATCTTCCGGGTGGTCACCACATGGCCTCTGAAGGAACATTTTCAGACCACGAATTGAAGTTCATTCTATTATACTTTCATAAACTGAATGTTGATTGCAAAAAGAAAATTTCATCCATATGGGACTAATTCCTAGAACTGGCCACTTTTACGGACGTTCCGGATCTTTTGGAGAGTCATATGATTCCCAGCATGGTTCTCAATGTTGATTAAACAAAAATTGCTTTTTACTTTCAATGTTTGGATGCACACCACGCTGACTTTGAAAGCAATTCACAAAGTGAGCTAACATTATTTTTGCTATGATTCTGGGGAGGAAGGAAAAACCTGAAGTCCGATCACCAAATTTGATAAGGCTCGAAATTTACAAAATATTTCAAAATAAATTTCACACCAAATGAAAGGTATTGATAATAGCTAGAAACTGTCGTGCGTGAAATTTTTTTTTCCCAGATTTTCCCTAACAAATAATTTAAAGACTTATGATTTCGTCCCGCTGAAACGGTCACCTTAATTGACGTTAACATTCAGTATAATCGTGAAATTTTCTATTTTTTTATCCTAACATTTATTTCAAATCATCATGTATGCTAAAAATTTCCACTGTTGCTCTAACAACTATATAACTGTGATTGGGGGGCTAAGGCAGTCGAAGGATTTGTTGATTGGACAAGTTCGTGAAGTCACCAGTCCCTTGTCCCTTGTTCGAAAGACACACGGCTGTCTGGCTGTAGTCTTTCGAAGGTCCTCACTGAGATCGACTGACCCTGCTACAACAAGCCATCACCTAGGCTATTCGCCCGGAACAATCGGCTGAGGATAGTCCTGCAGACATAGGTAATCCTTGCACTGATGGTGGGTGTTTATCACATCATATCACATCACTCCAACTTCACATCAACTGCAATTCACCTCGCATGTTTGAATGCTGAGCTTAAGTTTGACCTCCGAATGATTTAGTTTCAGTATGGTGTTGGTTGAGAATCCGTATGATACTAAATGTGTTGTTGTTGGCAGAATTTCAGCCGTATGGATACACAATTGACGCCAAGTTGTAGCGAACGATGATTATAAGGCGCAAAAGTTCAAACGAGCTATCAACCGTGTTAAGCCCAAAATTGAGAGATACATAAATCTAAAAAAACAGAATTCTCCCAAATCCGCCGACCCATGAAAACCTACGTGAACTTTGAATGTGCTAAACAAACAAGCACTGACTGCAGTGAAGCGTCCACCGAAACGTTACAAGTCAAAACAAAACAGCATCGCTCATTCCGGAAAAGAACGGTTGCTAGGGAAAGGCATATAATGCAATGACTTGCAAGCTCTATCGCCCGTGAAACTGTTTGGCTAATGACTGCGTTGTTTATTGCAAAAACCGAACCGAAATTAAGCCTGAAAAACAGATACTCAAAACAATAATTTGTTGCTGAAATAAGCTGCATTGCTTCAAAACACTACACCGATTTCAAAGTTTCCAAAATACATGTTTTCGTCGTTTTTACGATTCACCGACAGACAAGAAAAACAATCCCGGTCTACTATGCTCTACGCCCGCCCAAGAGCGCCCAATTGCTCACCTCTTTTTCCTGCCAGTTTCCAACATCTTCTTGCTGACCGAGCTTCGATAGTTGGTCGTTGCCACTTGCCCTGCTGTTCTGGCTTGCGGGGGAGGTGGCGGTGCTGAGCTGAGATTAATTTTAACAAATTGCTGACCTCACGGTTGTTGAGTGGAACCAGCGGTGTTGCAATACTCATATCACTTTTCACACCAACAATGCACCCGACTTTTTAGCCGCAATTTGGCAGCCGAATTCACACGCCTAGAGGAGCACTTTCTTTGTTTAGAGACCGTATAGTGAGAAAGGGAACAAACACACACACTTAATTGGCTTGTTGATGTTGTTGCTTGCTAGCCTTGTCGAGATAAGCACACTTCCACAAGACACTACATACGATGCACGTTAGAATTTTCATGCTGATTGAACTGCATGCGCGTGCTGTATCTTACATGTTGTCCTCGAACAACCACCGACCGACTGACTGACGGACTGCACTTGATCTAAGGGCGCGCGCGTTCCACATGGATGTGTCTCCTTGCGCGAATGCACTTCAAAACACGAAGCCTGCCTATTCTAATTCATGGATGTGCTTCAAATCAATCACTAACCGTGAATAAACAAATCTTCTCAGGAGTTCAATTCCCGGAATCATCCCCTCCTAATGTGACTGACTGTAATCACCACTGCAAAGGGATTCCCGTTTTTTTTGCTATACCGACCGTGTACAGTGAGAGAACTAAAAAAACTAATCCCAACGATATTCGATCTTCTTTCACAGAGCAAAAACACTAAATCGAGTCCCGCGCGTGCCTTCTTGTTCGGTCAAACAGCGACGACGCCAAAAGACTGTCTGATGCGGCACTCAGCGGCGATCGCGATCGTTACCGGCGGCGGGTGCGCAAGCATCGCCAAAACAGTCAGCTGTTGCTGGCAGGCAGGCGGAGGGGTCTCTCTTTCTCTATCTCTCCCCCAGTGATGCCAATATTCCAGCTTGAACTGGATTTTTCCAGTTCGTTTGAAAACATAAACAAATGAAATCTCTTCGTTTTATGAGAATTCATCCAGTTTCATCCAGTTTTCGCTAACATAATTTATCTGCCGAAGGGGGTCTTAGTTATGTTGTGTATATTCCACAATTTATTGTGCCTAGAGAAGTCATGCAATGAGTGGGGGTATGGCAGTTTAAAATGATGCCATCGTTTAAAAAATCTCGTTTTTTTTCAATTTTGATGTAATCCTACGACCATAAAAATAAGTACTAAAACCGGTAATCAGGAATGATTGATTTGAGCTTTTGTAGAGTAAGAGTTTCACTACGGATACTCATGTTCATCATCATGAAAAGAAAAAGTTTTATACATATAAAATTCGAGATTTTCCATAATCTTATCAAATAATTTCTTAGATCTATCTAGCTCAATGTAGGATGTGAAGAGAGTTAATTTTTTTTAAAAGTCACTTGTTAGTATCAGAAAATTTCAATCCTTCTGATCAGCAATCGCAATCCTTTTGTTTTAGTTCCGTTAATTATAACATTTGTTTTTTTTTAAACTATTGGCACCGCTGCTCACCAACACATTTTATTTGTCGCACTGTACTGCGCACCTTTCGGTTTGTGGCTACTGGTTAACCGCAAAACCTGATGCGTCTTCGTTTGTTTCGTTTGCTTGCTCTCAGAACGCAGTCGGCTGGGTGTTGGTTTCTATGTTAGCTTAATGTTCTCTCCTAGCAGGCGGTGGTGTTTTACTTCTAACCGCTATGTTTATCACGTTTGCTTTCCCATCGTCTCTAGTATTTTCTTACGCATTTTATTTTTGTTGTGTGAGAGCCTTTAATCCAACGGTCATTTGCATCTTTTTTGTATGTATATTTTAGAGCCGAGAGTCCTACGGAACTGCCTCAAGTGTCAGTCATTTAATTTTGATTCAACCATTCATTACTATTGTTATATCGTCAAGGCAGGTTGGAACAATTTACAAACGGAAAAATGCCAAGGTCGTTGCGTTTTTTATGATCAGACCAGTGGTAAAAGCATTTTGTGCGTAAAATGTCTGAATGAATCTTTCAAGATTCCAAAAAAAACGAGAACGATCTCTTTTGTTCAATCATCATCAGTATGTTCGATAAAGAGGCTAAAGTCCTCTCGATTAAATTGTTTATAGAATTGACATGCTGACTGACTTCATAAACTTTTTTGATGACTCAATGTTTTGCTGAATTAGCTTTTTTATATTACTTTTAGATATAAGATTGAAGATTTTCAAATTGCTCCTAACATTTAACGCTGCTGAAAGGTTTGCGTATTTTTTTTTTAAACAAATGTTTCCATGACCTCCTATGTACTAAAATGAATATGACCTTGATGTGTAGTTTTGAAAAAGTTCACTTTTGATTGTAGATGACCTGAACTACATGATATGTTGAATGCCCTACACAATCCAACAATCAAAATGTGATAAAATGTTAAATAATAAATGTTATTCATAGTGAAGCATTTATTCCAGTTTGGATGTGTAGAAACGTTAAATAAATATGAAGTTGAGTGGGTTGAAAACAGCATACCAGTTCACAGTAGTCCAGAATGCGGATTAAGCTGGAAAGATAAGTTTTCAGCCTAAGTGTGAAGTTTTGGAGCAAAGTTGTCTCCTACAAAGTTGTTTTTAATAATAAGGTTCTTCTTTTGGTATGAATGGAATCTAGGGTGGTCGTTGTTTTTAGAGAAATCAAAAATCTAACTTTTTTATTTGCAGAAATAAAGGCATATATTCATCGGAATAGTTGTAGATATGAAAGTTTTAAGCAACTTTGGTTGAACAAGTTTTTCTGTAGCTTTTGAAATGCCCGAATTATAGCATTTTTTCCTACGTAGGGTGTCCCTATAAAAATCAGTTATTTTGCAACTTTTGTGTTTCAAATTTTTAGCAAAGCTGTATTGCCATTGATTTTAGATCAGTAAAAGATACAACTTTTGATGTACTTAAATCGTTGCTGTCGTATGTCATACAAAAGTTATTATGGTTGTTGTCAAAAAATAGGGCTTTTTCAAATGTTGATCTCCTCGGGAATACAAAGAAAATTTCCCAACTGCATTTGAAGGTTTTATATTACTGCATATTATTTTTGAAAACTGGAGATCGATTTTTTTTTTAAATTGAGTAAAGACATTTGAAAATGGCGTAATATTATGAGAAAATCGTAAAGAACTCGCTTACGGTAAAATATATCGACAAGATTTGTAAGTCAAAAGTTACATCTTTTTAAGTTCTAAAAATCATCTGGAAGCAACTTTGTAGGAAAATTTGAAATAAAAAAAGTCTGAGCAAAAAATTGGTTCTAAATCGGTTTTTCAAAAGCTACAAAAATGTCTTGTTGGCAACGTTGCTTGAAATAAGCTAGATTACAATTTTAAGAAGAATATATACCTTTATTTCAGCAAATAAAACAATAACTTTTATATATCAACGAACATAAGAACCAACAAACAATACTTGATGTACACACCTAGATTTTTTTACAGAAATCAGTAATATTTTACCGAATTCTCAACAGCTGAACTGTTGAACTCTGTAAAATTTCTCCGAAATCCGTTAAATCGGATTACCGAACGTTCAGCTGTTGAGAATTCGGTAAAATTTTACTGATTGCTGTAAAAAAATCTAAGTATGTTCTCAATAAGGCGTTAGGCAGTATGATCAATTAGATCCTGAAGCACAACACTTCCCTCTGATGGTTTAAGGCGAATACCTGTTGTAATTATAGAATTTATTATGATGTCAAACATTGCCAAAGCTTTTTTGCTTTTACTATAGTGTTGTACGACGGGTATAGATTCACACACTTCATTGTAGTAATTCGTACGTCCATGTATTGTGCCTTGCTGCAATCATTTCGGCATATGAAGCCGATTGCTTTTTCGGGAGACATTAATACAGCGGTGTAATGACTGGTTTCTGATGCTAATGAGTCTGCAAGATCTCATTCTGGATTTTTCGCATTTTTTTCAAATACCTTTCCAGAATTACGACGACCTTCTGCAATCCAAATTTTTCGGTGTAAAATTTTGGTTTTATTTCCCGCAGGCGGTTCTGCTGAGTTCTTCCGCAGCTTTTGGAGAATGGTTTTAGCTTCCTTTACCGTGAAGTTTTTGGAGAATTCACAGCAAAAGTCACATATCCACGCAGCCAATTATCACTCTGATTTGCAGCAGCTACCGATTAAATTCACCGTGTTTTTGCATCAACAAGTTCTAACAAGAGTAATTGTGTTTCTTTCCAAACACTAACTACGAAACAGCACTTCTTGCTGAAAACCATTAAGCTATTATGATGGTTTCATCAAGAAGAATCCAATAGTGGAATTACTCATAAATAATATCGGAAGTAGAGACCTTCATCAGGACAGTTTTCCTTAGATAACTTAGGGTGTCCCTACAAAAAAACAAGTTTTTTGACTTTTTTATTTCAAATTTGCTAACAAAGTTGATTCGAGATGATTTTTAGAACTTTAAAAGTAGTAACTTTTGACCTATAAATCTTGCAGATATCTTTTACCGTTAGCGAGTTATTTACGATTTTCTCATAAAATTACGCCCTTTTCAAATGTGTTTTACTCAATTTAAAAAAATATATATCTCTAGTTTTCAAACATAATTTGCAATAGTATAAAACCCTAGAAGGGCCTCATTATTAGAAACAACTTTGTAGAAGACAACTTTGCTCCAAAACTTCAAACTTAGGTTGAAAACGTATCTTTCCAGCTAAATTCGCATTCTGGACCACTGTGCAGTGCAGAACATGGTTTACCCAATGGTAAGTCGCTTAGAAAAGTGTGCCAGCCATGATGTCTTACACACTAGATGAATATGTTTCACAACTGCGGCACTTCGATTTTCAAACCATACCACATGTGTGGCACACAGATGAACACTTTTGACAGTTGAGCCTTATAGAAATAAGCAACCAGCATTCTTGTCAATATGTATTGCCTGGTTGCCAGGCTCAGCAGAAAATAACAATGTGGGCTGTCAACACCTCGGCACCTTCGGCAAGAAATCTCAGAACATTGCAACGCTGGTAGACACATTCAAAAACAATAGCGTAGGAGAAAAGTGTGCTGAGCGATCCATTCCAAGGGGTTTCCAACAGCATCGATTACTTCTCACTTCCCCCAAAGTTACTTTGATTACTCAGTGAATGCAAAGATTATTATGATTACTGATGATTACTCATGATTGCTCATGATTACTTATGATTACTTGCGTGATTATTTGATTACACAGTGATTACAAAGGTTATTGTGATAAGACCCTAAATCTGCATTTCAGATGATACAAGCATTATAATAGCATTATATCAGCATCTTGAATGCTATCTGTTGTAAAGTTGCATTTCAAATGCAATTTAAATGCTTGTAGTCTGTAATAAGCATTTCGAATGCAAAATAGCTTTAATGAAGCATTATCATAGCATTGCAGTAAAACAGCTGTATGTTGGGCCAAAAGTGGCTTTTATGTTGCATTTAAGGCGACTTAATTGCATGATAGGCTGCCGTAAAGACGCTTTGGAACTGCTTATTGGTTACCTGGGTACTCATGATACCTTGACGATTACTAATGATTGCATGTGTGATTCTTGATTACTTCCCTTAAATTGGATATTGCTACCAAAAAAAAAAGGTTTTTTTACATGACTATTTAGGTTATCTTTATTCACGGTGTTAGTCGAAACCAACAATTTCGCGCCAAGTTGCACGTGATTTCGGCTATTTTTAAGTTTAAAAGTAAATGCGCAAACGGATATACTCATGAATCTCGAAGATTGAGCTATCAAACGCTAGGTTTTGATGTAAAAAATTAATTGTCTCGTTATACGGGTTTATTTGAGGGACAATCTGGTGACCCTAGAGGACTACACGCAAAAAAAAAAACCGCAGTAGAAACTACCATTCCGAGAGTTAAATTAAGCGCTAACACCAACAATTTTCACCTTACTATAAATGCGTTTGATTTTACCATGCCAGCGATTAGATCAACCATGGTGTGGTTGATATCAATATGAGGTCTGTCAAATATACCACAAATGTTGAAGTTTGTTCCATAAACGTATTAAATTTCACTTAAATTTCATGGTAGTTTTGAAAATATGCATAGTCGGGTAAAATGTTCGTTTTTATTACAAGATTTTTTTCTGTGTAGGGATCCATTTCAGTGATAACATAGTAATGAGCATGAAAGATCAAGAAGATTGAGTGGACGGCTAACTAATAGTTTTGATATGAAATTTGATTTGTGCTATGATATGGGTATCTCTTGACGACATTTCGAGGGCCACCGATGACCAGGGTGGTCAATGGTTTATTTTCGACCTGAAACAGTCTTTGGCATGAAAAATCACAAAGATTATGGCGGGGAAATCGTTGTTGGGGGGGGAAAAAATAATTGTTTCCCTTGTGTGGGGGGGGGGGGGGGGGGGGGGGGGGGGAAAGGGGGGGGGGGGGGGGTTGTTTTATCCTAACCAAAAAAAAATTAAACAAAAAAAAAAAAAAAAAAAAAAAACCACAAAACAAAAAACAAAAACAAAAAAAAAAAAAAAAAAATTTATAATATCATTATTATTTTTTTTATTTTTTTATAAAAAAAATAAAAAAAATAAAAATAATAAAAATAATAATAATAATAATAATCTTAAGTGATAATAAGTAATAATGAATAATAATTTATTTTTTTATATAAATAATAATAATTATTTTTATTTTGTAATTAAGAGTATTTTTTGGGGGGTGAAAAGAAATTCATAGGGGAAAACAGTACAAAATGCACTGGTGAGGTAGAGCGACCCACTCAATAAATGTGCTCAATTCTTCAAAACTATAGTTTTAATGGAATGATACTTTATCAATGTATACATAAAACAGCATAACTCATAATTTTGTAGTACAATAAGGCACTAAATACACCAACACATGATCAAAATTGAATAAATCTTCATGACTGTACTTCACATGTAAATAATAGTGTTCTTAAAATAAGCTTTTACCATGCGTTAACATCCATGGTTAGTAATAAATTCACTTCACATGTATCGCTAACAATAAAAACTTCAAGATAGTATCAAATCTTTACTATAATTCTACATATTTTCAGAATATTTAGACAAAACAATGCAAGATTAAATCTGGGGCAGAACGCACCGTGGCGTTATATACGTCTACACGCTTAGAAAAAAGTACCCAGTGGAGCAGTTGAGTGTAGGAAACCAACTTTGGGTATAATCATGATAATCTACCGCTGAGTATAAATAATTTACTTATGGTAAAATTCTACCCAAACGTATGTAATTTGAACTCAATGGTAGGTAAACATAATTATACCCAAAGTTGGCTTCTCACACTTAAATGCTCTATTGGGTACTTTTTTTAAGCGTGTATATCGCAACGTTCTGCTATCTTTATTCCATACCCATTGGTTGCTTGAGCTAAAAAGATGTGGCGAGATGTTGCAACCACCTCACTTTACAACTCTGAGTAACTTATTATAGCCGTGTGTTTACCTTTTACAAGCGGTGCATGCTATCCCAATATTGTGGTGCATCATATACCAGTGCTGTGGTGCGTCTTACCCCAATTTTGGGGTGCATATTGAGCAATGAAACAGGCGTTTTACCCCGGTGTCGTCTTGGTATCAAATTGGAAAAGGTTTAAAAAATCACGAAAAATCATCGTTTTGAATTTAAATTACATTTGATCTACAATTAAAACATAGTAATGCGCCATACCCAATAATCTGTTCCTAAATTTCAGCTTCCATTCACTAGTAATTCACGATGTTGCTTAAACGGTGCGTTTTGTACCATCCTCCCCTAGTGTCTGAAGCATGGTCTGAAGTTGTGTACTGTAGAGCGCGTCCGATGCGCTATATTGCGCATTACTTCCGACATTATATATAACTTATAAAAAAAGTTTCGAAAGGTGTATTATTCTGTTTCCAACTGTTAAGTGGTTTGATTTCCTTTGTTTTTTTTTTATTTTTTTTTTTTTTTAATGTTTAGTTATGATGAATATGTTTGTGGGATTTTCCTGTTTTTTTTTAAAATTTTTTTTTTTTTTTTTATGTGTTGTTATGTTTTTATTATTTTTGTGAAAACTCTTGTTTTTTGTGTTTCCTACGTTTATTTTTTTATTTGGGGGAAAAAAAAAAATTTTTTTTTTTTTTTTTTTTTGGGAGAAGGTTTCCTGGGGGGTGGGGGAAACTTTGGGGGGTTTTTTTCCAGTTCCGGGGGGGTGGGTTTTTTTCATTTTGGAAAGAAACACACTAGTGTTTTTTTATTGTTGTTTTGTTGTATTCTTCTAATGCGCGGAGTAACGATATCTAATGATGAAATTTGTCAGAAGCAGATAATTTCACATCAACATGAGAGGCTCTAGGAGTGGACAGTAATTTATTGCTAGAACTAAGAGAATGGAAGGGAAAGCATTGACAGTTCCGTTTAGAGTAACGGCAGGTTATGAAAAATGATAGATACAAGTTGAAAACGAGCTAGGTATATGAAGGTAGTATACAATCGAGCGCATAATCTTTTACTAAGCTTCCCCAGATGCGGGGTAGGCAAGGAGGAGGATATCCCCTTGACTGGTAAAAGAGTATGCGACCGATCGTGCTCTTATACTAATTGGAACTATCTGAAGATCATAGCATACGTCGAGGCAGACCAATCTTAAGATAACAACTAACACAAAGACCATGGAACAAACCGAACAGAAGAATGGAGAAACAAAACATCGGTGAAATCGTTCATTTTTTTCCTTTTCATTATTATGATAAAACTCTCTCTCTCTCTCTCTCTCTCTCTCTCTCTCTCTCTCTCTCTCCACACACACACACACACACACACACACACACACACACACACACACACACACACACACACACACACACACACACACACACACACACACAAGAACTAGACATCTATTAACATGCCTCGCCTGGGTTGCTCCGGAATGCTTCAAAAAGCTTGTCGACAGTATGCCGACTGAAGAAGTTATGAAATGCCCACTTGAACTTGTAAACGTAACACTGACTGAGTAATTAAATAACATAAAGAGACGAAACGTCCTCCCAAACTCTTTTAAAGGAAACTTCTCTCTCAGGAGTCCCATCAGTAAACCATTACTAAAACTGGTAGAATTCAAATATCTCGACCCAATGACAACTTATTTTTGATTCGAGAAAACTGCTCAAAAAGACTTTCAAAGCACATAAATGATGAACTAAACTACAAAAGCCTGAAGAAAACAGACTGACAAACTAAATAACAAAAAGAGGAAACGACACCATACATAACAGTAGGCATGAACATGACTGAGAGAATGGGGAAGCAAACTAGAAAATGTACCACCGACATGATCCTTGTATGGCTGGTGAAATGCTTCAAAAAGGAATTAGGTTATAACACTCTAACGCACAAGAAACAATACACTAGCTTTTTAATTTTGGTTCGAGAAAACTGCTTCGGGAGACTCTCATAGCATATAAATGATACACTTCACGGACTGAACTAAAAAACACTGAGAAAATTATGAAACGCCGCATTAAACTTACAAACGGAACACTGACTAACAAAAAGACAATTGAAAAACACAAACGAGAGGACTCAAAATTCCCAAACGTGGCTCCTTCCGAGTCATTTGCAACAGCGTCTTCTTGGACGACATGTTCCGTGTACGGCTGGCAAAATGATTCGAAAGGATTTACGCAACGATATCATCAAAGGCCGGGCGTAGACGTTTCTACTCTATTCAGAGTACCGCTAGTAAACTTTCATGAAACAAAAACAAACATGAATTTTACGAGAAGAGTTTGTTCGTGCTGCATTCTTTTAATTCTCTTAGAGTTTATTCAAGAGTATGTACGATATATGTACTACCACCCATTGCAGCACGGAAACTAAGTCCGACAGCAATGGGCTCTCCTCTCTGTTAGACTTGATCTTTAATAATAACCCCAGATTATCCTAATCATGCCATTGTATGAAGGGCGAAAAACGGGTTGTGTGTATCGACAGGCAACATCACTTATACGTTTCCACAGGGATACAAAAAACTCCTTCCAACAACAAGATTGAACAATTGGTCATAAGAGCGAGCTATCTAACATCTAAGGATGCCCCAATGGGCGATGAGAAGAGCCCGCCTTTTTTCACAAACTGCTAGCAATGGGCAGTTGGCATTCCCACTCTCCCCATCCAGAGTGCTTCAATCGGGTGCCTTGATGGTCCCTCCCATGCCCATTAAATATTTATATAATAGTGTATATATTTATGTAAATGAAAAATACTACAAGCATACGTCTCTATTATATATGATCTCCATTCTGTCGATCCTGAAATGCAAGAAATGTTGTAAGGAGTTAAAGTGTAGAGTTCTGTGATTCGCGCTTAAGCACGTTTACGTTAGTTTTCAGCGATTGCAGCATTTCACCAAAATCTTAATTTGAGGTATCCTGAGAAAGTTTATTAAACCTACTGATATTTTACAAAACTCACATTTATACATTTTAATTTACTGTTGCCATGGTCACTATTTGCTACTTGATGCTGATTTTATAACAGCAATCCGCTTTTATTTTTGCTGACCCTAATACGTAGTCATTGCTATCGAGTTAGGAAAGGGAAGATTTATCTGGAAGAGATTTAAAGATAAATGAAAAAAAAAAACAATCGTCGTGCTTTTGACAATTGCGCGTGTGTTAATAATTACAAAGAAAGCTTCATAAAAATTACAAATCAGTCTCGTTGTAGAAAACAACGAATAGATTCGTTATTTCTACCTTCGATTTCGTAATGTAAACTAAAATTAATTTTCAGTGTGCCTTATTATTTATGCCATTCATACGGATGCAATTTATAGAGCATGTTAGAGGAATTTTGACCGAAAGCCTACCAAAACAACTTTATAGAAAATTGTTTTCTTTGCAAAGTTGTAACTGGGAAATTCGTCTACCTTGGATCCTTGCTAACGGCAGACAACAGCGTTAGTCGTGAAATACGAAGGCGCATCATCAAAGGAAGCCGTGCTCCAGAAGAAATTACGGCCAAAAATGATTCACCCCCGCACCAAATGTACCATGTACAAAACGCTTGTAGTCTGGTGGTTCTCTACGGACATGAGACTTGAACTATGCTCGAAGAGGACTATCAAGCACTTGGTGTATTTGTGCGACGCGTGCTTAGGATCATCTTTGGTGGTATGCACGAGAACGGTGTGTTATTGGCGAAGAATGAATCACGAGCTCGATCAACTTTATGGCGAGCCATGTATTCTGAAGGTGGAAAAAGCTGAAAGGATACGCTAGGAAGGGCATGCTCAAATTCAAGAAAGTATGGAGCGCAGCGGGCTAGATAGGCAAACCAGGTACTCAACGATCTGGCGAGTGTGGGGCGCAGCCAAAGATGGAGAAATGCAGCCGCAAATCGATTGTTGTGGTGTGAATCCTGGAGAGTGTGAGCTGTTTAGTGGCATACCTGTAACTAGAAAATGAGAAGAATGATTAGTAATTTCCATTTAATTCCAACTACCTTTATTGCTTATCTTGACAGATACGCGTATTTCGTCTACAATGTGCAGACTTCTTCAGTGTCATGTACTAATACTCGTCGAGTATTATTACACGACACTGAAGAAGTCTGCACATTGTAGACGAAATACGTGTATCTGTCAAGATAAGCAATAAAGGTAGTTGGAATTAAATGGAAATTATTAATCATTCTTCTCATTTTCTAGTTAATGATTCTGTGTTATCTATATAGATGTTAACCAAGTAACTAAAAAAATAATAAATGGATGCATTCAATTTCAATCCCTTAGCTATTTAAGAACCACTTACTTACAAACATCCAATTTTTGTGAGTGTCAAAATTGTGTGCACTGTCGCAAGTCATCTCAAGTTCCAATAATTACAATATTTTTTTATTCCAATCACACAACGAATCAATATCGATGAGTTTGACTAAGCGTACATATCTGAATGAGGGATCGTAGGTATTTTTTGTGTTTATTTACTGTTGTTGAAGTCACTCGACACCTCGTCAAGAGCCAGCCAAGCGGAATTTGATAATGGATTGGAAAATCACAATGAGTTGCGGGTGCGAGAGTGATGGGTTGCAAATGTGGACTCACTTAGTATACACAAAGTGCGGGTTTGTGAATATTTCTAAAAATAGAAGATGATAAAAATCAAGAGCAACATGTGAAATGGCCATACAAGCTTTTGTAAACTAACCTGTTGCTTGCCTTCCGAAAGCCGGTCACGCATTTACTAGCAATATACTGAGGAAGGAAAAAGTATTCCCTACATGCTGGCAATCTTGTATTGATTGGGTACAAAAGCTTCTAGGGCCTTTTCACACGTTGATCTTGAAATGGGTTTCGCTGCGTATCAATTTCTTTTAGTATCAAATGGGAGGAATTAATTAGAAAATTTTAAGTATATTTACAATCCTAGGAATGGATCGATTCCTCATGACCCAGATATTCTCAAAAGCTAACTCATAGCGAGTATTCGACAATGATGAGCCGGCACTTCGCCTCCTAGCCAATCACGATTCACCGGTTACGTTGATAGTTTCATAGCAGTCATACGTAGTACCATTCCATTATTGATTTATTTATCACCCCACGGTCCACACTGACGGTGCCTTATGACCCCTTGGGGTAACATACATCAAATGCTTTCATCGAGTCTCAATACCGTTCCCTTCTCCCGCCTCAGTTGCGCAGGCATTGTCAGTGATTTGTTTTCGGATTTTACACCCAACTGGTATCGGACAGCGGCAAATTGGGGAAATCCCAACGGTGACTTTCATTTTCGGACTTGCTTATCCGGTTCGGGACTTTCAAGTATTATGTCCACATTGACTTGGTCATAACGAGAGCCACTGAAATATTACTTGACTTTTTGCTGCATCTCGAGAATGGCTATCAGCTTTGCATTCTTGGAACGATTGCGGGGATTTCAAGCAGAGTCAAAAGACGGCTGAAACGTAAAACCATTTCATCTAATAAATGAAATGTCAGCAGAGTTCAATTTAATTATACCTTCCGACGACCTGGCGGTGCCAGTGCGAATGGGGGGAATAAAACAGTGGTGAGATAAATAAATTCATTTAGGCTTTAATTGAATATTCAGTGCCATGCCGGTGCGGCATAGCTTTGCAAGCTGAGACGAGATGCGATAGAACAACGAATGGCATGAGAACTGTGTGTCAAATGGGTGGGGACGTAGAAATTAGCGAACTATAGCGTGGAAAATGTCAAATTGTTGTTTGTGTGCTGATGGTGGATGGTTCAGAGTTTGACAACATTGTCATTGGTCTAGCTATCTGTTATTTGTATTTTCTGTCGTAGATCATTCTGAAATAATTAGTGGCTCTCTGAACTTACAAAACGTGGATAAATTCATTATTTCCTTTCTTATTGCATGAAATTTGACTCCTATTGAGTCTTATGGTAATAAGTGATTTGTTTTTAGTTATGACATAATTATTAAAAGTTGCTGTGATCCGGCTAATTTTATTCCGAGATTTTTGACGTAGGACTACGTCAGTGTTTTCAATACTGGGGTACACGTTCGAATTGCGAACATTTGGAGCGTCACGAGAAATATATAGGTTTTGAACGTTAATAACTAAGTCATTTCACGATCGATTTACAAAATGTTTTCACCAATCGAGTAAGACATTTTCTACGCTTCGATTCCAATATTTAAATCTATTGATTTATAACATTCAACTATTGAAATTAACGCAAATAAAAGGTTATGTCTTATAATGTCGATTTTTTCAGAGTAAATATACCAAATACACAGTACTTTTCTAGCACAGATTTCATATTTAAGTAACGAACGTCTCCTAGGCAGCCATGAATGTTATATAACGGGTACACCTTCGCATTTTGAATCAGTTCTTTGGTGGTCGTGGAGCTGTGTAGAGTAGGTTCTGCAGTAGGATCGTAGCCGGCAGCAGCACTGGCGAGCACTCGTTGCCTAGAGATGCGTTGGTGCCGATGCTCCCGTTAACCTCGCTGCGAGAAACATGGCTTCTGAACCCAAAAATCCGCCCGTGACAACGAGACAAGAATCAACTATCCCACGTCACCTGAAGATGGCCACCCGTAACGACGAGTAGCTGAACCAAGAATACCAAGAAGAAAGCCCAAGTTCAATCGCGAACCATGTTTCTCCCCCATCAACTAAATCCGTCCTTTTCAGGACGACCAAATCAATTTTCCAATTAAAGAGTTTATTTGGTTGAAATTTTCTCTTGTGTTGTTTCAAATTAGTTTCAATCACCGCGCCCCGGCTGCAAATAGCATTAATTGAACGCCGCTTCCCGGAGTAAATGACAAAGAACGTTGAACAACCAACGAATGAAATCCTAGAACGGATAATTCGAACCGAACTGCGACACTTCAGACCGACCATGTGGTTGAGTCCGTGGTAGTTCCTAGTTGTGCATAGCGGATTAGTTGCTGGTGATAGCAAATAATTAAGGCATATTTCTGTTAAGAAAATCATCCGTCTAGCGTGCAGTAATTAAAACTAATTATTGTGGCGCAATAACTGAATTTCGACCCCTTTGGTGCAATTTGTATCACATTGCCTTCGTTGGTACCGCCTTATTTCGTGCACTAGTATCCGACCCCTTTACCTCATAGCTTTTAGCAGAACATTTTGATTCAGTCTTACGACAGTCGTTATGCTGTGCAGTGGTCTTAGGATCGCAGTTGGCGGCGGCGAGCAGTCGTTGCCCAGAGAGACGTTGTTGCAGTTGGCTGTTGGTGCCGATGCTTCCGTCAACCTCGCTGTGAGAAACATGGCTGCTGAAGCCTACGATTTGGCGGGAAAAAGCCGCCCGTGACAACGAGACAAGAATCAATCATCCCACGAGATGAACCAAGAAAGAAAGCCCAAGTTCAATCGCGAACTGTTTCTCCCCCGTTAACTTAATCCGTCCTTTTCAGGACGAACAAATCAATTTTCCAATTAAAGAGTTTATTTGGTTAACATTTTCTCTTGGGCTGTTTGAAATTTCCATTACCGCGCCCGGCTGAACATGGTATTGCTTTAAACGCCGCGTCCCGGAATAAATAGAAAGCGCGTTGGACAACCAATGAACCAACAGACCCATAACTATCTTCTACGCGTTAGAGATAGTGGCCCTCTCAACCATCGTAGAAAATACAACCGGGGCCGTATCATAATTAAGAGCCACCAAAAGCTTTCTAAAGAGTGTACAATAGAATTTTCTTGGCCCTTTTCAGGACTGACTTAAATCAATTAGCGGATGGCCCTGACGTGTATGGGAATTCGATTGCTGCGTAGTCCTACGTCACCTTTGCGCACAACCCCATTATAGTTTTTTTTTATAAATGGCAGTTTTAAAAAATCTAATCGGATTTAATAAAGATTGTACTCGAAAAAAATGCAACAGACAAAAATGATCACCAAAAAATTATTTGAAGTCGGATATTTTTGAAACTCTCAGGGAATAAATAAACACATATTAGCTATGTTTCTGCAAAGTTGGTTTATTCAACCTCCTCTCCAAGGTAAGTGCCCGAACCTTGAACTTAACGCTGCCCATCAAATGCTGTGCAACACTTGCGCCATCTTTCTTACCCACTTCCATCAACTCTTTCTTCAAATCATTGTTCTTTTTGAAGACCTTTCATGTTTTCCGGAGCTTGCCTCTCATAATCGCCCAGAATTTTTCTATGGGTCGAAGTTCTGGCAAGTTAGGCGGATTTGATTCCTACGGCACAAAAACAACATCGTTGGCTTCGTACCACTCCATCACTGGTTTTGCGTAGTGGCACGAGATCCGGCCAAAACGGAGTGTCACTTTCATGGGACCGGAGCCAGCTCTCTGCTGGGTCGTCTGGGTCTTTTTGAACGATTTTACTACACGGGACAGGGTCGAATTGTCGATTCCCAATTGTTTCGCGATCCATCTGTGAGACTGGGCTAGACTTTCCTCGACCGCGCCCATAATTTTTTTGTCGAAGCACTTCTTGCTTGGAAGCCATCTCGATAACCACTTGAAAGATTGTGACGAAATTTTGCACATATGAACATGTTCGATCTCAAACAGCAAAAAGCGTGCTTGCTGTTGTGTGGATAGCACCAAAACATGCGTCCCCCCAAGAGCGTGTATTGTTTTTACCCTTTAAGAGCGGCTAGCAAGCAAACAGCCTGATGCTATTATTGTAGCTGGTCAGCGTGGAGCATCAATGTCGGCGCACCGTATTTATGCACCATTGTAAGGATACGGTATTTTATCCGTACTTCATGTCCCATTTAAAAGGGACACATCGTTCCATGTAATTTTAGTGGTGTTATCGTCTTATACCCACCGAGCTGGCACGCTGCCGCTCGGTGGTAATAAATTATCATCGACAAAGTAGTCTGTTTTATTCGTTTGTCATCCTCGTGTCTCATAAAAAATCACAACGTAGGGCTTGGTCAAACCCTGGGCGAAACAGAACATTAATCAAGTTTAAAACCTGGGAGCGTATTGTACAGTATGTCCACGCATCCCTCCTCCCCTGTAGATTCACAGAAAGTGCTGTGGTTCAAATCTATTCATTTGAATCCAACTCATTTTACAGAATCATCTTTAGCGGTTAATGCAACGCAGTAGGCCTGGCCACTTTGAAACTAGTATCATATCTTTGATATGCTGCAAGCATCATCTAACCCAATTATTTCTAGGATACTTTCTGGCTGCGTTTGTATTAAATTTGATTTGATTAGATTAGATTAGATGTGACCATTAAACAAGTTTTTACCATTAATGAAAGTTTATACTCAAAATAAAGTGTTCCATTTTTTCGAGTACAATCTTTATGAGCTTAGCTGAGTTCTTTGTTCTGTGTTCTGTGAATATTGCTGAAACTTTTGCATGCAGTTCTCCAAGATTTCATGAAACTACTTCACTATAGTTATGCGATTTTTGCTCCAGTTCTTCAATCTTTTTCGATTTAGTGGGAATTAAAGTGATTCTTAATAACTTAACTCCTATTTAAACCTAAAATTCAGCCTAACCTAGTTACTTGTTCTATTTTTATTTGGTAAGAATAATTGAATTTAATGTGCATATAATTGGATTTACCTTAAACTTTCCAAAAAAATAGGACTTACGGATAAAATTGAAACCATAGAGAACAATTAACTATTGTGTTGATTAAACCTAACAGGAAAGGTAAAACAAACAAATCTAATTGGACTCAACGTAAAACCTAATCCATTTATAAAGTTCCAGTATAATAACTCCTGTTTAAACTCCGCTAGTTGTGATTTTGTTGCGCGATAGCAAGAGCTACTACAGTATGTATTATTTTGCTTACCTAAGCAAACTGTAACCTAAAATTATTTTGCTTGTAGGAATTTGTAACCTTTCAAATAAAGTGTTCACAAACTGGGAAGCCTCGTTTATATCGCCAACAGCGCTGTTGAAATGTTTCACATGTATCAGCAAAATTTTGTCTGACCTGTAGCATGGCTTTTAGTGTATCTACGCTTAGTTGCGTTTTTACAGTCGTCCAAATTGTATTTAGGGAAGATGTACCTATATTAATCGCATCAATTTGCAATTCATCCTACTTGAAATAAAACGATATACACGTGACAGGATTAGTTAGTAATGTTTGTTGTAGCTATTTAACGTAAGCATACATTATTAGAAAACGAAACCGATACTTCAACTGCCCAATTGTTTGATTCATCGTAGGATGAATATAGGAACAATGAGATTAATATGTGGGCAGTTTCCCTACTCGTTCTGTAACGGCATTTGTTCCTGGGACACAAAAGGAAAATTCAATAATTCTTTTGATATTACCGAAAGGAATACTATTCTCTTCAAAATGAGCGAATATCTCTACCCATCTCATACCTCACTGTATTCTGCTTCCAAGCTTCAATCTTGTAGTGATCAACATATTTCTTAACATAGGATACTTCATCAAATAGAACACGCTCGTTTATGTCAGCCTCAAGTAAATCAATATTTACGGTGAATTCAGAAACATACTCGTAACACTTTCGAATGCTTTCCCATTCTACTTCACCGTTTAGACACACCCACAACTAACCTTCTCAAATTGCGCTAAACGCGCTTCCAAATATAAGAAAAAAAAGCTGCCGAGCATTGAGCAAGCGATCTCGCAGGCCTGGGAGCATCATGTCCCAGTGATAGATCAGGTGAGCAACTCTGTACCCATTGATAGACCCACTAAAGAACTGATTCAATTGCGCAACGCCATCCGAAGGCAATACTAGCGTGCTGGTCTGCCTACCTTAAGAAGTCATTGCAATCGGATAGCAAAAATTATTAAGGCCAGAATGGTGGACCTTATGAATAACATAATAACCTTAAGATCCGCTCTCTCCCATTGTGCAAAGCCATTCTGGAAGTTGACAAAAAATTTGAAAACTAGGCCAAGGCCCATTCCACCATTGATCTCACTAGACAGCAATGGCTCTTAGGATTGCTTGATAACTCCTGCAGAGAGGCTTCTGAGATAAGTCAACACTTCGTCAGCTCCCACAATCTCGGACAAAACATCGTCAGTCCACACGAAGCTGCCGTTAGCGTGCTTATTACAAACATCCATATGAGCCCCAACGACAGAGGAGTGAAGCAGACGAATTGTTGACTTATATCAAAGGCTCAAAGAACATGAAGGGCCCACGTTTCGATAACATCACGAACTTGGAGCTCAAGCAATTGAGCCCCCAGTTCTATAACTATCTGGCGATGGTTTTCAACCAATGCCTCCGAATTGGCTACTTCCGCTCGTGTTGGAAGTCAGCCAAAGTCATCCCCATCCAGAAACCTTGGAAAGATCCTCCATGTTTCAAGAGCTATAGGCCCATCAGCCTTCTCTTAGGAGTATCGAAACAGTTTGAAAAAAAAAAAAAGATCCACCGTCAACTTTTCTCGTCTACCGACAAGCTTGACATCTTGCTCGACGAGCAGTTCGGATTCCGACGTGGTCGATCAATAGTGCACCAACTTAACCGAGTAACCAACATCCTCAGGCGGAACAAGTCTGTTGCGAAATCATCTGCCATGGCACTTCTCGATAACGTATGGCACGATGGCCTGGTGTATAAGCTAAAAAGATTCAATCTGCCTAGTTCGTTCCTCAGGGTAGCATTCTTGGGCCGATACTGTGTAACATTTTTACTTCCGACCTCCCTGATTTGCCTCAGGGTTGTCAGAAATCCTTGTTTGCTGATGACACAGGCATCTCCGCTAAAGGAAGAAGTCTTCGTGTCATTTGCAGGAGACTGCAGAAAAGTTTGGACATTTTCTCTTCTTATTTACATAAATGGAAGATTTCTCCAATTTCCTGGTCAAGCGAAGTGAAATACCTTGGTCTATTACTTGATCAAAAATTAAATTTTAAAAATCACATTGAAGGCATTCAAGCCAAATGTAATAAATATATAAAATGTTTATATCCGCTTATAAACAGAAAATCCAAACTTTGTCTGAAGAACAAACTTCTAATATTTAAACAAATTTTTAGACCGGCCATGCTTTATGCTGTTCCAATATGGTCTAGTTGTTGTGCTACCAGGAAATAAATACTTCAAAGGATTCAGAACAAAGTTCTGAAGATGATTTTGAAGCTGCCTTCTTGGTACAGTACTAACGAAGTACATAGAATTTCGAATGTTGAGACTTTAGAACAAATGTCCAACAAAATAATTAATAATTTCAGACAAAAATCGTTGCAATCTTCTATTGCAATGATTAATTCCCTTTATGCTTAGTTAAGATTAATTTTAGTTTGTTTTTAGTTTTAAGATTATTATTGTTATACTGACACGCAGGAATAAAAACCTGTTTAAAATACTGAACTGCTAAGGCATGAAAAATGTAAACAAAATTAGATACATATTTTAACAATTAAGGTTGATACGTTACGGTAGTAGCTGGAGCACCTAGATTAACATGAAATGTTAATATGAATAAATTTGGAACAAATAAAGAGTTAAAAAAAAAAATACAATCTGCCTATCTTCCTGGTGAAGATAATTAACGATTATCTGTCGGACAGGACATTCCGTGTTTCGCTGCAAGGTGCAGTTTTCGATGCACAGAAGATCTCTGCCGGTGTTCCGCAGGGAAGTATACTAGGTCCATTTTTGTTAAACCTGTTCACCTCGGGCATACCCCCGCTCCCTGAAAATGGATCTCTGTCGTTGTTCGCCGATAATACATCAGTCGTCCACAATGGTAGGGTAACAAAAGCGTTTACAGCGAAACTGCAGTGAAGCTCTGAAATATATTCAAGAGTGAAAATGTTCTGTCAGAATACTTCACCGAATGGAAGATCTGTATCAATGCGGCGAAGACCCAGGTCATCCTCTTTCCATACTTCAATTCTCCCAGACTTCTTCCACCTGAGGATTGTAAAATTAGCCTTAACAACACAACGGTGGAATGGGCCAAATCAGCTGTCTATCTTGACGTTACCATAGATAGCAAGCTTATTTTCAGGGAGCAGGTTGATAAAACTGTTACAAAGTGTAACGTTCTGTTGAAGCTACTGTACCCATTGACCAACAGAAGGTATTCATTATCCTTGAAAAACAAGCTTGCTGTCTACAAACAAATCATACTTCCAGTCATCGAGTACGGCGTGCCAATCTGGGAAAGTTGCGCAAAAACACATCACCTGAAACTTCAACGTGTTCAAAATTAGTTCCCCAGGATGATCCTGAACACCCCTCCGAGGACAAGAACATCTGAGGTCCACCGTCTGGTCGAGATAAAAATGCTCGATGATCTCTTTAGAGAGTCTATCAATTGGTACAGGACACGCTGCCTGACAAGGATTTACAAATTGTAGTTGTAGTTGTAGGTTATCAAATTTTAACTAGCAATGCCCCAAGGGCGGATCTGAAAAATTAATTAAATCATAAAACACACAAAATACACCATACACATAAAACACTTAACCAAAGCTGAAGAGCCCATTGGGCTCAAACACTTGAAATTGTAATTGAGTATGTAAGACAAATAATGGAAAATAAAAAAAAAACAATTTTAGTAGTTAGCAGCTCTCAGCTGGTGGTTCATAAGAAAGGACGGGTCCAAAGCAAAATTATAGAACTTTTTTATTAACATTTTGACCAACCATATGTGTGACGATACGTACAAATTAGATGATACCATTATCACTATAAACCAATGCGGTCCTACGTGAACCTTGCTGTTATATCCCTAATATAACCCACCACTAATTTTTTCATCCTTATCTTTATAAATGAAGCCGCTCAACCCCCTTCCGCTCTCCACCCACATACATTTTTAGTCCTAAGCATCTAGTTTTATGTAATTTTGAACAATACGCTTGTCAAAATGATGTACAGGGTGCGGCAGAAAATAATGCGAAAATTTGTTCTTTTTCTTTCAAATCCCATTTTCTACTAATTCAAGCAATAATATCAACATTTTCGAGTGCAGTTATCTTTATAAAGTCTTCTTAAACAAATTTATCCAATGTGTCCTCCATTTTTATTAATAACATGCAGAGCATGCCAGAGCATGCCTTTCGTACGTAGTCCTCCGACATTGACTGCCATGTGCGTGTTATGGTTGACTTCAGGGTTTTCACACTAGGGTGTGATGTTCTGCAGGCTCGTGCTTTAACATATGCCCAAATCAAATAATCCAACGGATTAAGATCTCGACTGCTAGGGGGCCACAAATCCTTCGGCCAAAACTTCATGTTATCGTTCAACGATTGTTGGGTTCGATTGGACGTGTGACACGGTGCTCCATCCTGCTGTAGGAAACCGTTTTGGTCCTCGGAGAAGTTGGCTTTCACTCAGGGAAGCACTTGGTCCTTTAAAATACCGATATACACTTCGGTATTGATTTTAACTCCAGCATCAATGAAAACAGGCGGCATTTTCAAACCGTTGGACGCCACCAAGCTTCACTTTTTTTCGGAACGTTCTCCATTTTCTGCGGTGAAATGATCCGGTCCGTGCGGCTGTTGGCCACAGCATCGATGCTGAAAAGCTTTTCGTCGGAGAACAGGATTATCATTTTTTCCTTCTTCGACATGGTAAGCAATCTCTTGGAACGAGTCACTCGTAGATCTCTGACCCGGTCCGTAATCAAGTGGCGTTTCACTCTGGCTCTGGAAGATGCATGCAGGTCTTCTTTGATGATTCTCCGCATGGATTTCTCCGAAATATTGGCTTCCTTTGCAAGTTTTCTTATGGAACGCACCGGGTTGCGAGCATTTTTTGCGCGGAACGATTTGGTTTGGTTCGGGGGGGGTGCAAAGCGGGGGGGCCCCCTTTCGGCGTTCGGCGGGGGGGGACCGCCCGGGGGGGGGGGGGGGGAAATTTTTTGCAACTGGTAACACTGCTCTGTTTACTTGGATGTGTATTTTTATCGCTCTACGTTTTTTGTTGTTTTACTTGTGATACGCACAATCTAAAGTCAAAATTGTTTTCATATCCTGTTTAGTACAGTTAGTCTAACGAACTATTAGTGTGCTGCTATTGTTTAGTGAAAGTGCGGTTCCCGAAGTGTTTCTTGCTGTGAGCTCGTGAACACCAAAAGCCATCTGGATAGTGACGTCATCACAATTTTTTCCGAAATCAGCGCCATCTATTCGTGAGAAATAGTTGTATTCAGCAAAAGCATTCGTCCATCTAGCTGAAAGCACCCGCAATGGAATCGAGCTGCGACAAGTGCTCTAAGCCGATCAAGACTCTTGAATTCATGCAGTGCAATGGTTTTTGCAATCAAGCTGTACATCTCAAATGCGTCGGGCTCAAACGACCCAACATGGATTTCGTCAACGAAAACAAGAATCTATTATGGCTCTGTGATAATTGCATCGACAGGATGGAGAAAATCAGAGATGCTCCCACAACATTGGCCAATGACGTAGCAACCGCTGTTTTGGATAACATAAGCGAATCCTTGAAGGGGCTGCAGACTGAACTACTAGAAACCAAAGCGCTAACGAAGGCTCTAGTGGAAAAAACAAACACGAATGATTCCTCTGGCCTGACTCGGGCTAGATTTGAGTGGCCGAGTATCAAACGGCCTCGTGATATCGCAACAAGTGAAACACCAAAATCACGTGCTAACGCAAAGCTTGTTTGTGGCACAAAATCTATCGATAAGGAAAGCATTACAGTTGACACCGTTGCAAACCCTCCCGAGAAGTTTTGGTTATTTTTATCTCGGATTGCGCGCCACGTCACAGAGAAAGATATATCTGAATTGGTAAAACATTGTCTGCAAACTGAATTAACTGTTGATGTTAGGAAACTTGTGCGTAAAGATGCCAACCTAGAGCATTTCGCTTTCATTTCATTCAAAGTTGGATTTGACAAGGACTTGAAGGAAACTGCACTGGATCCATCAATCTGGCCAAAAGGGATCTACTTTAGGGAGTTCGAGCATCTTCAGTCTTCGCGGAATTTTTGGGGGCCTACGAAAATACCACGAATGGACGATGGGACACCGTCAATGAAAGTGTCACCACCGAAAACTGCGACGGGGTTTCCCAACTCGTTATCTCAGGCAACACGATCTCGTCAGCCAGTCAGCCCTTCCAATTTACTATGAACGCAACTCCCAATCTCGAAGCAAATCATGTTCCCACCGCTGATTCATCGTCTGTTGCTACGGAGGCACTATTACCAATGAAGCCAACGGACGACGCCAATCTTTATGCTGCCCTTCGACCTACGGATTCTACCACTTTTTCTTTGCCTGCTACCATGGGACTCATCTCACCGAGACGCACGCCGCAAAGCACTATGGATGCCCCCAAGCCCTCCGACCCAGTCGCGCCTGCAACTACAACTTCATCATTCGCGTTACCCGACGTATCCTGCCATCCAAGTCGTCTCGGCCCTGCGGTCGGAAATGGCGAGGGGGTATTCCAATCGGCATTAGCAGGCAAGTACATTAATTCACCAACTCATCCGCTACCTGATAGTTCCCTGATTTCCAGCAAGTTGCCCGGTGAAGTAAGTATGTGCACACGCCAAGACAGTCCTATGGATTCTGTCTTCGTCGTTTACTACCAAAACGTGAGAGGACTACGCACGAAGACTTCTCAACTCCGTTTAATACTTTCATCGTGTGATTACGACGTCCTGGTTCTAACAGAAACTTGGCTTAGAGCGGACATTCAGGACTGTGAGCTATCTACGGGTTACCATATCTTCCGCTGCGATCGCAATCAATCCACTAGTCAGCTCTCCAGAGGTGGTGGCGTACTTATTGCGGTAAAGTTTGACCATTTATGCAAATCTGTCACGCTTGAGGATTGCGACCATCTGGAGCAAGTAACAGTGTGCATTAACCTGGAACACCGGTCGCTATTCATCACCGGAATCTATCTCCGCCCTCTCTCCAGCCCGGATTTATACAAGTCTCACACCGATGCTCTTCAAACCATCATCGAAAGATCTTCGTCTCGCGATATCATCCTGGCACTGGGCGACTACAATCTCCCGTTTTTGAACTGGAACTTCGACGAGGATGTGAACGGTTATTTACCATCGAATGCTTCTACGGAGCCGGAACTGGCACTTACGGAACCGATGCTCACCAGTGGACTAGTCCAAGTTAATTCACTTGTAAATTCAAATAGAAGACTCCTGGACTTAGCCTTTACCACCGAACCGGATGCTTTCAACCTACTTGAGCCTCCTGTTCCTCTCTTGGATATCGATCAGCATCACAATCCGTTCATCTTGAAACTAGACGCTCACTGCAATTCGCCCATTCTACACGATAATGGTTCGTATCCACCTGAATTGAACTTCAGGCTCTGCGATTTCGACTCCGTGAATAATGTATTGGCTACTATTAATTGGCAACAGACTTTAGAGGGTGATTCCGTCGATGCTATTTCTGACCAATTTTACGACAAACTGTATGAAACTCTCTATGCGCGAGTTCCTCTTCGACGGCGGATTACAAGGCCAACTTCTGTGCAACCCTGGTGGAATCCAACGTTACGCAATCTGCGAAATATGCTACGTAAGTCGCGAAAACGACATCTCCTTGCCAGAACCAACGAAACTAAAAATAATCTCCGTTTAATCGAAACGAGGTACAACGTACTCCTAAAATCCAGTTATGAGGAACACGTCCAGCAATTGCAAGCGAACCTGAAGCAAAACCCAGCGGCATTTTGGAAGTTCGTGAAGTCACAACGTGCTGGCAATAGAATTCCTAACACAGTTGAATTCCACGGGGTCGCCGCTAGCACCCCTGTCGATGCTGCGAACTTGTTTGCGTGCTTCTTCCAGTCAGTCTATAGCACAAATGCGCCACCTCTGCACCCAAATAGCTTTGACAACATACGGAAGTTCAATATGAACTTCCCAGCGCTTTGTTTCTCGCCGGATGACGTCATGAAAGCCTTGAACGACCTTGATGTTTCAAAAGGCCCTGGTGTAGATGGAATTCCTCCGTCTCTTCTCAAGTTTTGCTCACGCTCTCTTGCTTTTCCGATATGCAGCATATTTAATCGTTCGTTAAGAGAGAGAAAGTTCCCTGAAATTTGGAAGACTGTGTCAATTGTGCCAATCCATAAAGCAGGAAATCGGAACCTTGTTGAAAACTATCGTGGAATATCGCTTCTCTGTTGCATTAGCAAGGTCCTTGAAACGTTAGTTCACAACGCTGTGTACAATGTTGTCCATCCTTCAATATCACAGTACCAGCATGGATTCGTTCAGCATCGCTCTACAACTACGAATTTGCTGTGCTATACCAACACGTTGTTTCGAGAGGTTGAATCCCGAAGGCAGGTTGACTCTATCTATGTCGATTTTTCTAAAGCTTTCGACACAGTACCACACCTGTACGCAGCCGAAAAGCTAAAGGCTGTAGGATTCCCAATTTGGTTCGTTGAGTGGATTCTCTCTTACTTGACCGACCGTCAGTCCTTCGTAACGGTAAATTCCGCACGCTCGAGAACTTTCGCAATTACTTCAGGAGTACCACAAGGTAGTGTGCTCGGCCCAATGCTCTTTGTGCTTTTCGTTAATGATCTGTGCCCTCGTATTTCATCGTTCAAGCAAATGTTTGCCGATGACCTGAAGATTTTTAGAGTCATTATGTCTGCACTTGACTGCCTTGTCCTTCAAAACGATATTAACGAACTACTGCTGTGGTGTAACGATAACGGTATGAGGGTCAACATAGCCAAATGTAAGGTGATTTCGTTCTCCCGTCGTACAGAGACCATCACGCATCAATACACAGTTGGTGCGGTTCCAATAGAGCGTGTCACATGTATTTGTGATCTAGGTGTTACAATTGACTCCAAGTTAAAATTTAACAAACACGTCGCGCTGGTTACGGCTAAAGCCTCCATGGTTCTTGGATTCATTCGACGTCACACTTGGAACTTCACAGATATCTACGCACAAAAGACATTATTCTGTACCTTAGTCCGTAATATACTGGAATACGCGGCCGCTGTCTGGTCACCATATCACGCATCACTGATCATCAGAGTCGAACGAACTCAAAAGCTCTTCATCCGATTCGCGCTACGGAACCTTCCATGGAACGACCCGTTAAATCTGCCCGACTATACTGCACGATGTATGCTGATTGGTTTGCAAACCTTGCGGGCCAGGCGCACAATCATTCAGCAACTGGTTGTCTACGACCTGCTATGCGGCAACATAGACTGTCCGGAACTCTTACGCGATGTTCCCCTTCACGTTCCACCCCGACAATTGAGAAGCGCACAACTAGTCGCTGTACCTGCTCACCGGACCAGTTACGGTTTCAACAATCCACTTGACGCCTGTCTGCGAGCCTTCAACGATGCCAATGAACATTTTGACTTTAACATCAGCAAAAACGTTTTTAAAAATAGGATTAAGAATAGTAGGTAGAGTAGTCTGTACGATTTTTAGTCGAAGACGAAGAACAATAAATAAATGGAAGGTGAAGAATCAAGAAAAATGAAATCTCCAAAAAACAGTATGGGACAATTATGCGTAGAACGGCAGTTAAGCAAATATTATGTTTTATGATTGAACAAAACTTAAAATATTATTTCATTGCTGCTGGTACGCGAAGCACGTGATTTGCAACGAGGTAAAAGAAAAAAACCTAGTTTGTTTACTTTTACGACCTACGTCCTTTTAAAAAGTTATGCTTGTTTTGTCTTCAGAGATAAGCTGTCAAAAAGATACACTCAAAACGGGTATTATCAATTTCTCTGTTAAAATTACCCAGATGAAATATATCAAGAGTGAAAATGGGTGAAACCTATTGTAGAAAACCTGTAGTAAGAATAAATATTTGTTTTGGGAATTTGAAATAAATTGATTCTAAGGGTAGATTTATATGACGGAGGTTTAAGAAAGTTCAGTTGAATTTTTTTCTACATACTGTTCTTAATATACGCACCAGTATGATGCAATTTGCATGCGGTTCTATTTCATCAGTGGAGTGTTTTTAACAATAACATTCCAATAACAGTTTATCATGCTCTCTCATAATTACGAGGCTATGTATCAAAACACAAAACAACCTTGGCCTCATTGAACCTTTACTCATTGTGACGAATTTTCAAGCGACAAGAGGATATCGACTAAGATTTAATGAAACCAGTTCATCGAATGAAATTCCTTCCAATCATGGTTTGATGAACGTTCTCTCCTTCAATTGTATACACCGCACACGTGCGGTCAGTGTCATAAACCACAGTAAATCGCAGATAATGAGAAACCACCCAAATAATTGCAGTCAAACAACTTACAGGTAAGTAGAGGTAGATAGGTGTAACTACGTGTGTGCACATTCCCATCACATGTAGCCACTGACTATTTGCCCTCAAGATAACTGTAATTACTTGAGGTTGGCAACCTAATTAAACGTTGCAGCTTTCTAGCCAGACTATGACTTTGCGGTTGGCTAGAGTGTTCAATTGAAAAATGTTCAAATCGTGTGGGAAATTCTAGCACACACAAACGGGTGCCTTTTATCACTAGACAGACCCTGATGCACCTGTTGCATAATGTCTTTGACTGGGTCGGCGCTGTTGCTGGTGCTATCGAACGTCAGTGTGGAAAAGTTTGCTCGCATGGTTGAGCACGAATCGCCCTCCTCGATTTATAATAATGAATTAATTTTTAACTGGCACACCTGATTTGATCTAATCAGTTCTAATTAATTTCGGCGAGGGATAGAATTTCACGCATGAATACACTTGTATTAGGCGAGTGATCAGAATCCGCAGTGAGCTCACGAGAAATTCAGTTTCTTATGCAATTAGGAGTGCTTGATTTATTTGCTTGCCGATCAAACACATGAGATAATGAAACGATTGTTAGAAAATCTGTTACATGGTACAGGGATGTTTAGTCAGCACACATGGGGGGCTTCCCTCAGCATAGTCGGCAAAGGTAATTCTATAGAGTACCGTGATGGGGCGGATGGGTTCATTCGGTCGATTTTTGTATCGAAGGGTTTAGAAAGTTTAAAGGACACCGCTTACAGAATGCACACATAGCACAGGCTAATATATATCGTAATAATAAATGTTTGTATGGCATCTATAGTGAGGATTTGAAACCAATCAAGTGCTCAATAGACCAAATGGAATAGAAAAAGATTAGTGGAAAAAATCCCCTATTCTAGTTTAAAGCTATTAATGCGCAAGCAAATCTCACCACAGTGATATCTGATTTAAGTCTCATTAAAAATCTCAACTTGATAATAATGATCTTGTAAATACGCATTTTACAGAGATAGTATCAACAGTTGAACGAATAAAGCATGATTCAACATATCTCGGACTACACGCTCTAGCATGCCACGAAACACAATGCTCGAAGTTAACAACTCATACAAAGTACTGGAAAACGACCCAACAAATCAAACCTAGCACGGAAAGCGTGCTTGTTCTGGGGTTCTGAATTTGGGGAACATGCGTAGATTCCGTAACAGTTGAGGGAATCGAGGGCTTCAGAAGTTTTGACGAAGCATGCATTCACGGCATGCTAAGGGGAAAGGCAACGATTTCACTTAATTTTTGGATGCTCCCTTACGACAATCTGCAGGCCCCGCAAATACGTCGTCTATTGCCTATGTGTAATATTATCGTAACAACCGGTGCACCGTGCAAACGGAACAGTTTATGGCCACTTGATAGAAGTGGCTCCTGAAACAGCACGGTCTGTTATTTCTCAGTGGCTCAACAAAATGACTGATAGGATAACCATTCAGACGCGATTATCGTGTAGTTTGTCAAATTGAGAGCACTCTCGTGACAATGTCATAGGATGGTCGTTTGATTGAATTGAAACTATTTACTGATATAGAGTATAATCATATCTAATCTGACGATGCTCGGTGCATTATTATTTTTGAATTTTGGTGCTTGTCTTAGTTAACGCAAACCTCCATTATGAAATTTTGGACTAGAATTATATAATAAAGCGCATCTTCTAATGACTTCGAATGACTAACAAAGCAGCCAGCCGAACATAATTGCACAGCCTACTTCGTCCTCATAAGTCCGTGTGAAATCAGATGGATTCCACTTGTCGAGTTTAATTATGTTATACCAAGCTGCAGATTCATTCCAACCGATGCATACGGCAGGTATAATCGTCATCCACCTTCTAATTGGCAACCGACGCAACACGGACGGAAGCTTGGCAACATTTCGAGAATAATGCCAAGGGATGAGCAAAGTGTATGCATACTTGAAGGCGAATGCAGCCCATCCACCCGCACTCGTATTCGAGCATACGGTATCTTTAGTGCGGCATAACCATCGAGGCGAAGTGCCAGTACTCGTGTTTTATAATTGCTAGTAAAACCCACAGCACGGGGCCTGGCAGCAGAAGATGCGTTTCCCCCACAGTCTGGAGCACTTGTCAACGTGCATTCTGGAGTACAACGACGGTGGGTGGCATGTTGGCACAAACGCTTGGTCTCTTTCTTCGTTTGTTGCTTCGCGGCATAGTTGGCATTGTACATAGGGTTGATTTGACTATTATGGTCGCCTAGGGGGTTTTTTTTTTTTTTTTTTTTTTGTTTTTTTAGAAATTATAGGGGGAAAAGGAGGTTTTTGGGGGGGTTTTTTTATAACTAGCTGAACCCGGTGCGAGCGTTGCTACGCTTGCAACAAAATTAATGAAAATTTAATAGAACTGGCGCGTTAGTGGTTGTTTTTCGGAATGAGTTTTGTTGAAATATTTTCGTTTGCGAATGTGTGACTTCAATTATAGAGTTTAATTTTTTTATTTTGTTTCTGTTTTCTTTTTTTTTACGTAGCTGCGTTGCATAAGTAATTCCTTTCTCAAATAAATGCATCTGAAAAAAAATATACAAAAGTTATTCTTTTATATATTTTTTTCTTTTTGGGGGGGGGGGGGGGGAGAGGAAGCCCCCACGGGGGGAGGTTGCGGGGGGGTTCCCAATGGCATGATCAAATTGTACATACCTGTAATCCTTACTATTCCGTTGTATGAAGGGCCAAAAACGGGTGTGTGGACCCGTAAGCAGAAGCACTTACACGAAACCCACGGAAAGGATAGAGAATCTTCTTCCAACGAAACGCTTTTATTACAGGAAATGAACAGTAAGAAATACACATTAGGATTTCCGTCTGGTGGTTTGTTAAAAATAGGGTAAGCAAACTCACTGTAGACTGTTGGAAGACATTTAGCCCTTCGCTGATCTTGATCTGACGATTTCCATCAAGGAAGGTATAATTGTCATCCATGACTTGGGCCAGATAACCACGAATCTCTCATCCAGCCTACACTTCGTCTGGCACCCTGTATTCCTCCCTTAACCTTTGTTAGTGAATGTATGTATGATATGTACGTTACAAAATATAATATATGTATTGTCGAATTATATCTGACATCCACTGGTTGGTTTATGAAAAATAAAAATTGGGTTTGCATCAATATCTTAATAGTCCTGGAATAGGTGTAAAACAGAGAATATTAATCCAATCAACGGAGATAAAATTTAAATGAAAAGATATTTAATTTGTTATTTTTTTTAAGAACCAACAGACTATTCTATAAGTCGAATAAAGTACTTTGAGTGAGCGAAGACCCCGGTTTGATGATTCCTGAAGTAAATAAAGTATCTAATGATAATACCACTAAACACAAATATTTAAATAGTAACCTCCACACTACCAAAATGTCATGTGAATTTCTGTCCCCTGAGACCGACACATGCAAGCGTCCTTTAGTACATAAGAATGAGTTCAAAGAGTTGAGAAAATAAGTTCAATCAAACACATCTTTCGTCGAATTGCGTATGTGTCAGTTTCAGGAGACATAATTTTACACGAAATCATCCTTTACGTTCCCCGACTTTTTACATCATAAATTACGTCTCGTGTATAATTCACCATTTCTAAGTGTGTATACTGCTTATAACCACATGCCAGTCTTTCATGGAATAGTAGTTGAAGTTCAGATAAAGAATTTTAACACTGTTTCACAGTTATGCTAAAATGCAGAAAAACCAATTCAGCATTACAAGCATTAAATTGTCATGCTACTCCATGCTCCTAAATGCAAAAGTAATTTGAAATGCAAGGATGATCCGAAAGCGTGCTGAAATTAATAATTAAATGAGAATGGAATATATACCCTGCATGTACACGATTTTCAGTCGCAGTAATTCACTTCGCTATTGGACAACATGGTAGAAAAATACTGTGGAAAAACTTATGTATATGATATAACCACAATGGAACTGACTCTTAGCTTCGGGTCTTGACAAAGAATCCCTACTGAGCCCTTGCGGCACGTCAAGCCGGCCAGTTCAGCGCAAGGGTCTTTTATATTTTTTTTTCATTTCTTCAAATACCTGGATTGCTGTAGAATGTGTTGTAACTTATGTTGTTGTTTGGCTGAAATGTTCCATTCTTTATGAATTGTACCTGCTCGTCTGTTCTTAGGTTCTGGAATCAATATTGTTGCCTTTGGAACTTCATTTTGGGGGGGGTTTAATATGGTGTTTGTTTTTATTTTTTTTGTTTTGGTTGTTTGTTTTTTTAACCCTGGGGGTGGCGCGGGGGGCCCAAAAAATATATTGTACTCTCAAAAACACGCCGCGCTTTTTTGAGAACCCGGGGGAATAATACCTCTTTGTGTGGTTAATTTTTTTTTTTGGCGGCCGGCCGAGCGAAGTGGGGGGGAGGGGCGGGAGGGGGGAAAAAAAAAAGAGCGATCCCAGAAGAGTGTCTGAAATCGCTCTACTACTTCGAATCAAGGGAAGAAAGAAAGCGTGAACCTCCCGCGCCAAACGTTTTCATATAACTCTATATGTAATAATTATGTGATATTTGGTATTTTAAAGGGTGTCCACGATGAAATTGCCACACACAAAATTGATTCGCAAAATTTGAGTTTTCATCCGATTTCCATCAAATTTTCAGGGATTGAGAAATAACTATTAAACTTCATTTTACCATTTTAATCGTATTTTATTTACAGTCCATACGCAAATGCCCGCACCTTGGCCTTAACCCCGGCCATAAGATTCTACACAACCTGTGAATCAACCGTTTTTTGCATGTAAACCCATACTTTCTTCAGTTCCTCGACTGTCTTCACTACCTTAGGTCGTTTAAGAAGGTGCTGCTTCATAATCGCCCAGTACTTCTCGATGGGGTGGAGCTCCGGAGTGTTTGGGGGGTAGAACATTTTCGGCACGAAATTTACCTTATTGTCCGCATACCACTTCAGCACGTCCTTGGAGTAGTGGCATGAGGCCAAATCCGGCCAGAAGATTGTTGGGACGTTGTGGGCCTTCAGGAGAGGAAGCAGCCGCTTCTGGAGGCACTCTTTTATGTACACCTGTCCGTTCATCGTGTCCTGGGTCACGAAAGGTGCACTCCGCTTCCCGCACGTGCAGATGGCTTGCCAAACCAGGAATTTCTTCGCAAATTTGGACATCTTCTGAGTGCGGACATGCTCCGGAACGCTGAACTTATCCTTGGCCGTGAAAAACAGGTTGCCGGGGATCTGTTTGAAGTCGGCCTTCACATATGTTTCGTCGTCCATGATGCAGCATTCAACTTTCGTCAGCATGTTGAGGTACAACTTCCTGGCACGGGTTTTGGCGGACTTGTTCTGCTTCTCGTCGCGATTAGGGGCCTTTTGTACCTTGAACGTTCGAAGCCCAGCCTTAGTTTTGGCCTTCTGGACAAAACTTCGGCTTAGGTGCAGCTTCTTAGTCACATCCCGAACGGAGGCGTTCGACTTTCGGTTGAAGGCCCCAACTACGCGGTTGTGATTTTTGGTGTTGTACGGAATACTTTTTCCTTCACTTCTGGGCTTCCGATCGGTGGTCAACCGTTCCTCGAACCGCTTAATCACTCGCGACACCGTGGAATTCGCGATTTCCAACGTTTTAGCGATGGAACGATGCGAGAGATCCTTGTTCTCGTGATGAATGCGCAAGATTTTTTTTTTTTAATTCTTTATTATAGTGGCTTTCAGCCTCCTGGGCTGGTTCGCCACTTGAATGCGCAAGATTTTATCACGCACGAGCTGTTCTTTCGACTCCATTTCCGCGAGTTTTGATCACAGGACTTTAAAACTTGCAGGATGTAAATAATGCACTATGAACTAAATCCACCCAAATTTTCATTAAATTCTACCCAACGGTTAAAAAGTTAGAGCAATTTCATAGTGTGGCAATTTCATCGTGGACACCCTTTATCGTCGTATTTGTATTTGTATTTATTGCATACATTATACATTATTGTTATTATACATTATACATTATTGTATACATAATTGTATAAGCCTACATTTTTACCTAACCGTGTTGTTAACAATGTTCGACATGTTAATGGACCTATCTGTGCTGCCGTTGCAACGGGTAGGAACCAAAACCAAAATTCCCACGGAACTTCTGATGAATTTGATTTAGGTAGCATAAAGCTATGTCCATTTAGAATCCGGAATAATAAAATCATCTGTATCTTGGTAACGGATTAACGTAAAAATAAATTTAATACATCAAAACAAAGGTAATTCACTGTACTATACGCAAAAAATATCAATACTATCAAAAGTCAACTTTCTTGGCACATTAGTTCCACATTTTGGTCATCTGAGTCGCGTCCCGAGCCGTTATTCCTAAGCTTTCGCTTCATTATTGCCCAAAATCTCTCGAAGGGCTGAAACTGCGGGCAGTTGGGTGGATTTGTGGTTTTATCGATGAAATCTACGTTATTATCGCGGTACCATTGGATGATTCCCGGCTGTAGTGGAACTCCGCCAAATCTGGCCAAAACTTCACGGAACTTTTACGGGCTTTATGAAGGGTAGTACGTGGTTCTTGAGGCATTCTTCCTTGTACAGCTTCGAGTCCATCGTTTTGTTCGTCACGAACACTTTGGTCTTTGCTCCACAGCAGCATGACCCAAAACTTTGACACGCTTCCCAAGATTTATTTTTGAACCGATTTTTTATATCTTTCCCTCAAATAAAAGGTATAGATTCTAGAAATTATATGCTTGGGGTTTTAAAAACTGGCCTTTCCGGGCATATCGCAACAGAGAACCGATTTTGGTATGCATCCGAAGAGGACAATTTTGGAACCTCTTACATTTGTACCGTTCGACGGCTGAAAATTCATGGTTTTGCATACTGCTATCCAAAACCATCATACCATAGCCCAACCAGGACATTTGGCCACATCCGGATACTCCGGAACCGATTCCGGTAGGGCCCAAAGATGACAATTTTGGAACCTCAAATATTGTACCGTTGTAAATTTACTATTTACAAAAAAAAGAACTTGTTTCAAGGGGGAATCGAAACTGCATTCCATGGTACGCATATTACGCCTGAGCAACTGACGCCGCTAACCACATTTCCGAGCTGAAGTGATGCGAGCTTCAAGCACGAACACAACTTCGTTTCTATCCGTTTCTATTGTTACTTCTGATTCTGACAGCCACAGTCCTTTGTAGCAAGTCAAGGAGCAAATTTCAAAAACTATTTATCAGAGACAAATCCACAAGAGAAACAAGACCGAAATAGTGAGTATAACGTTTTACTTTGATGGTACAACTAGTTGTACTATTCATCGAAAAGTAAAACCATTTATAGCTCGATTGTAAACATGAAATAAAGAGCTACATGTAAAAAGGACACACGCTTATTGTAAAAAAAAAAACCTTTGGAGGTCATTTTCTCGACAACTGAAGATTGCTTACGCTAATCAAGATCATCAATAGGGAAACTTTCCGCTTCCCAAAGATGTTGGTTTGCGTGGGTGTCTTTCAGTTTGCGAGAAAATTGTATCCAAGCTTATGTTTACAAAAGCTGCCCTGACAATTTCACTAGAGATGGTTAGCTTTCGGGTTTTCAGACCGGGTTTGACAATTTGAAAAAAAAAAAAAAACAATGGCGCTCTTGTTTCAGTTCGAAGTTAAAAAATTGAATCTGATATTACTTTTACATTATATATTTACATAATTACTGAAAATCTCTGTAATTAGTAGGTGGCATGATTTTAGTTTTTTTTTATTACAAGGACATTTTCCAAAAAAGTTGGATTTTTAAATACAAAGTCGGCTCAGGTTTACTTTGTGGGAATAATTAGTTGAGTTCGAGTCGTGATCGGGTTTTGAAAAATAAAACATATTGTGTTCTAGTTTGTAAAACATGAAACGCGAACATTTCTACTTTTTTCAGCTGGTTATTGAAATATGTATTTCAAAAATTAGGGGTAATTTTGTGAAAAAAAAAACTCATTTCCATATAACCAGCTTTATAAGAAATATATCACTATGATTATAAAATGGACAAGTTTTTCTTCTTCTTTCAGTTGAATTTCATCATGAACGATGATTTTGATTTTTGATCTTCAGATGACGAAGTAGTTGAGTCAGAACCAGACGATAATGCAATCGAAAATTCTTCGGATTCTTATGATGAATCTTTGGGCCCTATCGGAATCGGTTCCAGAGTATCCGGATGTAGCCAAATGTCCTGGTTTGGCTATGGTATGATGTTTTTGGATAATTAGTATTCAAAACCATGAACTTTGAACCGTCTAACGGTACAAATACCTGGGGTTTCAAAATTGTCCGCTTTGGGCCCTACCGGAACCGGTTCCAATTCATCCGGATGTAGCCAAATCCTCTGACTGGTCTGAGGAATGATTTTTTTTAAAGATCAGTATTCAAAATCGTGAATTTTTAGCCGTCTTACGGTGCAAATATATGAGGTTCCAAAATTGTCTTCTTCGGATGCATACCGGAACCGGTTCTCGGGTACTATGTGCCCAGAATTGCCAATTTACAAAAAAAAAAACAGGCCAGCATGTCGTTTGCAGAATCTAAAGCTATCATTTGAGACCAAGATATCAAAAATCGGTTAAAAATATTTTTTTGGGAGCGAAGCAAAGTTTTGGGTCATTTTTTCCCTGAATGCACAATGTCTAACTTTTTCTTAATTCATTAGGAAGGTTAAGTTGCACGCAAATAAGTGAAAAATAAAACATTAATTAAATGAAACAGAAAGTGAAGCCTTTCTAAGTAAGTAATTATCTCAATTTTCATTAAAAAAAAGTAAGTTACATCTCTCATGGCATTTGAAGCTAGTAACATAATTTATTAAAATTTTCTATATAAAGTAATTGATAGCAAATAAGTGGCAATGAACCTGTACCGGTAGTAGTACTAACAAATAAATCAGTTTCGTTAAGCGAATGCTGTGCTTAGACAAGGCATGTAAATCGATCAAGTGCTTTAAACAGAAATTGCACTTACGGTGTGATACTCGATTAATTGGTTTGGATAAAAAAAAATCAAACCAAACACAAACACTCATCCCTAACACTTATCATAATCGAACAATTTCTAAAAGCTAGAACTATTCCACTAAAGGTTTGACATGTTTTTCAACAATATAATAATTATAATGATGAGAATAACGAGATAATAATGAGAAATTCAAAGACAAATAAGCTTGTCAATGTGGGGGAACCTTCCTCTTGCTTGTCCTGCATGTAGTACTTTGGCAAAACAGAGTGACCATCCTATTTGTACTATCATTGGAATTCTCTAGAGTTAAAGATTTCCTTTTGAAGGAATCCTATATTTTCGAGCCTTAGCTCTTTCTTTATTCACTGACCACCTAAGACTAACTACAATTTTGTCTTACGCTTAAAAGGAAAGTTCTTCATTCGTTTCTTAGTCTGTGTGAATAGTGCGAGTGTTTAGGCTGAGATTCGCGAACGGTTGAGATTTAGGCTAAGTTGACATCAGCATATCGGCGTGACGATAGTGAAAGCGATTGTTTAGGCTTATCGATAATTGCGTCGGGCGTCTGCCTTCTGGTTTAATTTTGGGAATTATTGCGTCTGGCGTCTGGTGTGATCGTCAGAGTTTGATAATTTGATCGCGTCGTTGCTAACTCTAGTTCTCAAGTTTCCATTCTCTAGCCAAAACAATTAAATAAAAAAATATCCCCCTAAGCCTCATAGTCACAAAAAAGTGTTTCCTAAACTTATGATCCTGAACTTATGTCTTCATTTAGCTTCGCTTTCCACACACGGCTCGGTTGCTTCAGGGGATGATTCATGAAAATTTCCTCTTCACCCAGCTCACCTTGCAAGAATGCGGTAACCAAGTCCATCTTGTCCACATCCATGTCGAACTTTGTTGCCACCGCCATCAGATACCGAATGGTTAAATACCTTCTGTAAAGATCCCTTAAGGACGATCTACGCATTGTATCGTTTCAGATTTCCGTTAGGTCCTCTCTTGATCCCATACACCCCTTTGTTCCGGATTTGCGCCTCACTAGAAAATTAGTCAGCGTGCTCCGCAAGCACGTCGATCGTTGATGAACCAGATGGCTGAGAGGTGATAACATCAGCAGAAAAGGAACCGTAACTTATAAAATCGTCATACTTCCCAGGAAAAAAACCGCTCCCGACCGCTGCGACACAACCCCTTTTGACTTACTTAAACCGGTCTTATTTGTTGCGGTGGGAGCGTATTGTCGCTACAGGCATCTTTCAAATCTTCACTTTCCAAAATGCATCAACCTTCTACTTTGTCATCGTCAGAATCGGTTTGAATTTCATCAGAATGGTCAATAGGAACTACCATCTCTTCCGTGAATAGTTCCAGGAATTTTACTGGTGGGACATCTTGAATACATTCGGATCGGAAACACTGTCTATCTTCTATGATTACCGCCAGGTAGCGGCTGATCTCGAACTTCTTGCTCTCCGGATTGTACACCTGGTATCCTTTCGTGTCCTCGCAATAGCCTACAAACGTAACGCTTTCGGATCATACTTCCTACGCTTGGCTTTTGGGACATGAATCATCACATTTGCACCAAAACCCCTTAGATGCTGCAAATCAAGTCTCTCTCCGGTCCAAATTTCTTCTGGCGTCTGCCGATGGATCATGTTGGTCATCGGATCACCAATTGAAATCGCCTCTGCCCAGAATTCTTTCTGCATGGGCGCATCATTTAGCATACATCGAGCGTTCTCCACCAGTGTCCGATTCTTTCTTTTCCCCGTGCCATTCTGCTCAGGAAGGTCTTCTGATACCAGATGTATCAAACGTAATTGTCTTTCCTGAAAATTTTCAGTTTTTTACCTGTCGCCTTTGCTTGAAACAGTTTGAACGTAAGGCTTCGTGCACAAATTACGTAACGCAAAAAAAACGGGATTTTGGACCCCCTCCCTCCCCTATGTAACAATAAGTAACACTTGACCAGACTCCCCTCCTTTAATTACGTAACGATCACGGATCCCCCCCCCCCATTTCTCAATTGTTATAAAAACATCACAAAAACTGTTATTGTTGTTGTTTTTATGTTTAATTTTCATTTGTTTCAAAATTGTAGTATCAAGACAACAGTTCAATCATTTTATTTTTGTAACTTAAAATTAATAAAGATTGCAAACATCAGTCCCCTTATTTCATTTAAGAAACTTAGCGTAAGATTGTATAATCATGATAAAATAATAAATTAAAAAAATACACAGTACCAAAAAAAAAAGCCGAACAAGATTTTGCTTCCATATATTATCCATATATTATAACTAATGTATTGACCTTATGTGATCAAAATTTCATGTTGGTATGGTTTATAAATTTGAAGTTTTGATAACATATGTCAAAAAAGTCGTTTTTGTACACACCAATTTCAAAAATACGTACTTCTGTGAAAAATTTACGTAGCATAATAAAATTTATACCACAACTTAAAAAATTATAGCAAATAATGTGATACATTAGTTAAAGGGCTGTGAAAAATTCAATCAAAAATGTTCATAATTGACAAAGTAACAGGAGTTTGAACATGACGTTTTTTGGAAGCAAAATTTTGCTCGGCCGTTTTTGCTACTGAGTTTACAACTTTTTATTTTATTTAACATTATCTTATGATAGGTAAATCAAATGTCTAATTTTTTTTCTAATTATATCAAAAGTTCTTGTATCAATAACAATGTATTTATATTTGTTTTTGTTACAATTCAACCACTTTGGTCGAATTAGTGCAAAGGTGAATTGCTTCCAAAAATCTTATTTTTAAATTCAACAATAAGTGATTTTTGTTTTCAATAGAAGCCTCTTTTGCCGCGTTTTTAGAAACAATAAAATCTGTTGAGGCTATACAAAACATTTCTCAGCGTGTTGATGTTCCATTTATGGAAAATTGCGCCAATTAGTGATGAAAATAGTCATGAAATACATTTTGTTTAGTAGATTATATTTAAATAGTACGTCTCCATTTATCGAAGCTTTTGCATTTGGTCTGAAATCAAAAGATAAACATTATCCATTTTCCTGAAAATTTCAGATTTTTTGCACCACTTGGCCTAAAAAGTGTTTCTACTATCGTCACTCCCATAAGAAACACATGCGATTGACCATCAAAGGAACCAAAATTTGAAGTTCCAGTTCCAGTTATGGCAAACGGGATTAATAATACAAAAACAAAGTTTTGGCTCAGTTTCGATATTTTTCCTTCAAAATATGGATTGAAAGCTTTTATTTGACGTACTGAAAGTGGGTTTTTCCCAGAATTTTCAAACATAGTTCTTAACTAGTACTATAAAAAATAAACAAATTAAAAAATAACTGGCACACAGGAAATTTTATTGATGCAAATTGGTTATTCACTTTTCATTTTTTTTTATCAAATTGGTTATTTTGTTACGTAACGATTTTAAAATCCCCCCTCCCCCATATGTCGCAATAAGTAACGGTTGCCCAACCCCTTCCCTCTCCTTCATGCGTTACGTAATTTGTGTACAAAGCCTAACCAATGCTTTGCTCTTGATCTTTAGGAAGCATACTGTCACTATCTTGCTAGCGTCGTCTACTAACGTGACAAAATATCGGCTGCCACCCAAGGAAGGAACCTCTACTGGTCCGCAGAGGTCGGAATGCATCAGCTCAAGCAGTTCAAGTGTCCTGGAATCGCTTCTCGGAATTGTTTTTCGAGCTTGTTTGCCTTCCAGACATGCTGTGCAATCCATCACCTTATCACCATAGAAAAAACCACACCATCCGATACGCGTTTGAGCTACTTCAAGTTTGCCTAGTTTGATTGGCCTCTCCTTCTGTGCCACAGTAGAATTTCGCTTGTTAGAAACGTCCACTCCGGTTGATTCACTTGGCCTCCTTCTTCCTTCCCGGAAATAATCAGCTAACCTTGCGCATTCAACACTTCTCCGCAGTAAAGATCATTGTATGGCCTCTTTTGCAGATCGCGCTCAACGAGAGCGATCAAAACCGCGTACTGCAATGTAATTTCATCAATGAAGTTCTGATTCGGTCTGGCCATGTGACAAATTGCTTCCGAATACCACGCTTCAGTTTGAACATCGCCAATCGCAACGATACTGCTACTTGCAAATCCCCTCTTAAGCTACACGTCTTGTAGGATCTTAGCCTTCTCCGCACCCGACGATAATTTCGCTTCTGCAGCCTCCAGGCCCATAGTCATTTGTTCGTAATGCTCTGATAGACCCATCAACAGCAACGCCATGAACCCCGAATCAACCATTTCGAACCCGATTGAAGCGAGTTTGTAGCTGTTCCTCATTAGCTTGTTGACGTATTATTCCACACTCTAACTGTTGACCAAACGGATGTGCGCTTCCGAACTAGTCCAATCTTCCGTGTCAATCCGGTATCTTGAAAGGCTTCCTAGCCTAGGTCGCTAGCTTCTTCCATGCTTCAGACTCATAAAGATCGTCGCCAACGCTTGAATCTTGATAATAGCTTCCCTGAATTCACTTTCATCCGGCTTAACGGCACTCCAACTTCCTTCACGGATGAGAATCATCTGCTTCGCAAATGCCCATTTGGAATAGTTTTCCCGTCCCTCCAGTTTCTCTATGGCCGACATCGTAATGGACCCCGTCGTAACATGAACGCTTGCTGCTTCTGCCCGACTTCCATTTCCACCGCCTTGTTGAGATCCGGTACTTCCTCCGTTAGATGGCATCTTTAATTTCGTCTTTTTTTTCGATTACACGTCTGGGCCGACAACCTCTAGTAGAGTTGAAATTAAAACGTGTGCTTTTGATTTGATTGTTGAAAAGCGAATTTATAGTGGATTATTTAAACCTTCAACTTAAATTGAAATATTACATCGTCTCTAATAGTTTATAAATTCAAATGCATAGATCAATGAAAAGCGTTCATAGATGGCAAACCAACCCTACATATTTACATAGCCAGCAGGAGCAGCAGACAGGAAGAGGTGGTTCACAATTCGACCGCATAATGTGCATCCCGAAGCATAAACTCGTCGTTTGGAGGGAGCGAACTATAACCATAGGGTGTTTTAAGGAATTAGAACCGGGATGAACACATACACAGACACGTACAACACCACCAGGATGTAACCATTTTTCAACGATTTCTGAAGCTTTGAAGTGGAGCTCTGCAGGCAGGTACTCAGTGAAAGAGGCCAGAATAAGTACCAGAATTTTAAACTTTTTGTGTATGGATTGAAACCAGTTGCATGGTGGCCCGAAAAAACAAAACGGCATAGAGTGATGCTCATCATAAGTGAAGCTGGTTTCCGGGTCTTAAAAAGGGTATGCAGAAGAACCGAAACTGGCTGAAACAGGGCAATGAAATATGGAGTGGTATGCAGAAGAACCGCATCGGACGCCGTCACAGACGGATGCCATTTGTTGTTCTCAAGTTAGTTCAGTTTGTTGGTATCTTTTCTTACGTATCTTGATGAAAGAGTACAGACAGGTATCGTTATTCGGGGACAAGTTTTTAGTCGGAATTATCATTTCCTGGATTGATATTTTGAAGACCTTTTTTTAAATCATCATAGATGATAATGGTGGCATAGCTTCCAGGAATTTTGGAATGATAGCTCCAGATGCTATCAGCGGTGCCTTTCTGTAGAATATTCATCAATTTTAAACAAACTGGCAGACGCAAAGTAGGCGGAAAACACCCGGAACTATGCAAAATCAGTGGCAACCAACGAGATTGCTGGAACTCAGAGATGAAAAAAATAGCAGCTTGTTTTCATAAATATTCAACAGTTGTTATGCGCAAGTTGTTGGATGGCGTTTTGCCATCTAGTTAAGAGGGATGATTGAACTACTCGATTACTAGTTGCATGTTTCCATAAGATTATAAATGTTTTGAAAGTAATTTTTTCTTTGGTTTTTGTTTGGTAATCCATCGCCACCTATCCGATAGTTCCACAGGAACAGGAAAGACTATTTGCACAAAAAATTTAAATTCAATTAATAGATTGATAAAATTGGCGAAAAGAAAAGAAGGACGTGTAGAGAATAGCTTTGAATCAAATAAAGACATTTGCCTATATTTTTGATAAATTAGCAAGAAGATGACGAAAAATGCAAACCCGGTTGAGTAAATAGATAAATTATATATTCTGGAAATATAAAAAATATGTATATTAAATATATTTTTTTCTAAATTGCTTTAGAGAGGTGGAAAACTTATCTCGTCAAAATTGCATCAATATGACCTTCTGAACTTCGATGAATCCGGAATTCAACTTGAGCCAATTGTGCTCTGGCGTGGAGAATTCTTGCCCTTTTTGCATAAGCATTAGAATTAGCATGGACGTTTGCACACCTCGATGAGGAATAATTTGTTGAAGATATTGCATGTCACCATGAAACGGAACCAGTTACTGATACGTTTCTTCACGCAATAATCTCCACAAATACACTCCTCGATCGCTCTCCTGGCCACGTCCATGCAACCGTTGAAGATAGGGAGGATTTGGTATCTACCTTAAGAGGACACGGGGAACCCATGTAGCCTTTAGTAGATATCAAAGGAAATGAATAGTCGGAGAGAATAGCTAAACAGAATGCCCTGTTTGGTGTACAGAACCAAAATTTATTTATATGCTCGTTGGGAGCATCAAGTCTAAGAAGGTTAAGTGATTTAAGCATTAAATTTAGTCCTAGCCCTATACGACTTATGGTGATAGCGCCATTACTCGCTCTCTGAAATGAGAAAATTATCTAAGTACAGGTGTTGAATGAGAACTTATCAGATTTCTCGGACTGCTAAAACAACATTGCCTTACCTTAACATATTGTCAATTTAGGTTTCTTCTCTATATTTTGGAAATTTGCTCTGTTCGAATTATAGAACATTTGATCGATTGAAATTCTGAAACTAGGAGAATTTTCACAAATTCTAGCTGGTTCAGGAAATCACAAAAATTTAAAGATAGGAGAGGTTCATGGTGTTAGTTCGATATAAACCTTCCATCACAATGAATAGCAGTAACTTGTTTTTTTGTTTAAAATCGCTTTTTTAGAAGTTTTTTTTAACTGATTTAGGACAAACATGGTACTTGGAATGAAGAAAACACATTCAGAGACACACTCCAACATATTCAAACACAAATTTTCGTAATTTCTGGAACCAGTTACACGCATGTTTACATCATTTGCAGCTGGCTGCCAATAAGCATAACTTTTCAATTTTGGTTTGACAGACATATTGAAAAACAGAAAAACCCAGGGAAACTTCTTCCGGCACCCCAAAACATGATTAACCCCCTGTTTTATAAACATTCAAAATAATACATTGGCAGAAGTCTGGCACTTTCATCTAAAAAATTGGACAGCAATAAAATCAAACAGTTGTGCACTGACATTGAGCAACAATACCGTTGTGAATTTCCGTTTGTAAGGCAGCTCACTCCATGTCTGCAGAAATATGAGCATCTACCGGAGTTGAATGAACGTTTGATAAATTCAATAAAAAAAAAAGATATGTGGAAGTATATAATGCTAATAAATGTTTTGACATTTCTAGCCATTTAGGATGAACTTCGTTGACGAGCAGGCTGGAGAAACAAGTCACAAGCGACACAAGTTCTCCCGATTGCACTTTGCACGGTAAACTTCTGCGAAGGATAACCTTACTGATATGATGAGAGTAAAGGGTGTCCACGATGAAATTGCCACACTTTGAAATTGCTCTAACTTTTTAACCGTTGGGTAGAATTTAATGAAAATTTGGGTGGATTTAGTTCATAGTGCATTATTTACATCCTGCAAGTTTTAAAGTGTGATCAAAACTCGCGGAAATGGAGTCGAAAGAACAGCTCGTGCGTGATAAAATCTTGCGCATTCATCACGAGAACAAGGATCTCTCGCATCGTTCCATCGCTAAAACGTTGGAAATCGCGAATTCCACGGTGTCGCGAGTGATTAAGCGGTTCGAGGAACGGTTGACCACCGATCGGAAGCCCAGAAGTGAAGGAAAAAGTATTCCGTACAACACCAAAAATCACAACCGCGTAGTTGGGGCCTTCAACCGAAATCCGAACGCCTCCGTTCGGGATGTGGCTAAGAAGCTGCACCTAAGCCGAAGTTTTGTCGAGAAGGCCAAAACTAAGGCTGGGCTTCGAACGTTCAAGGTACAAAAGGCCCCTAATCGCGACGAGAAGCAGAACAAGTCCGCCAAAACCCGTGCCAGGAAGTTGTACCTCAACATGCTGACGAAAGTTGAATGTTGCATCATGGATCACGAAACATATGTGAAGGCCGACTTCAAACAGATCCCCGGCAACCTATTTTTCACGGCCAAGGATAAGTTCAGCGTTCCGGAGCATGTCCGCACTCAGAAGATGTCCAAATTTGCGAAGAAACTCCTGGTTTGACAAGCCATCTGCACGTGCGGGAAGCGGAGTGCACCTTTCGTGACCCAGGACACGATGAACGGACAGGTGTACATAAAAGAGTGCCTCCAGAAGCGGCTGCTTCCTCTCCTGAAGGCCCACAACGTCCAAACAATCTTCTGGCCGGATTTGGCCTCATGCCACTACTCCAAGGACGTGCTGAAGTGGTATGCGGACAATAAGGTCAATTTCGTGCCGAAAATGTTCAACCCTCCCAACACTCCGGAGCTCCGCCCCATCGAGAAGTACTGGGCGATTATGAAGCAGCACCTTCTTAAACGACCTAAGGTAGTGAAGACAGTCGAGGAACTGAAGAAAGTATGGGTTTACATGCAAAAAACGGTTGATTCACAGGTTGTGCAAAATCTTATGGCCGGGGTTAAGGCCAAGGTGCGGGCATTTGCGTATGGACTGTAAATAAAATACGAGTAAAATGGTAAAATGAAGTTTAATACTTATTTCTCAATCCCTGAAAATTTGATGGCAATCGGATGAAAACTCGAATTTTGCGAATCAATTTTGTGTGTGGCAATTTCATCGTGGACACCCTTTAACTTTGACTTGGTCTGATCCCAAGATGGCGTATCTATCGGTCAAATCAAGCGGAAAAAATCATTCTGGAAGCATGACCCAGAGTTCGAAGCGCAGATGCTACAGTTCTGTGTATCTAACGAACAGGGACACGAAAACATTTCCCAATCTAAGGAAAACGATGACGAATATAGTGAAGATGAGCGACAACTTTGACCGAAGATGAACCAGTTAACTTGTTTTATTCCAAAGACATCTGAAAAGCGTATGGATAAATGAGCAATATTCCGAAAAAATGGGGAAGTGGGGTAAACCCAGCAATTTCTCCGTTTCCCGACTCGTGCAGTGGCTACAACTACCTCCATTCGATTTTTAGGGAAATTCTACATAAGAATAGGCCTATTTTATCTACCGCAGACCCCTCCGAGCATAGGTTAATCATCACTGTTCGATAATACAGGGAATTGGAGCAAAATAAGCCCAATATCTCTGTTTTCCGATTCGTGCGGTGACTGAAACCACGTTCATTCGATTTCTAGGGAAATTTTACATAAGAATAGGCCTATTTTGACTACCGCAGACCCCTCCAGGCATAGATTACTGGGTATTATTCGAAAATACGGGGGAATTGGGGTAAAATAAGCTCAATATCTCCGTCCACTGAATTTTTCGGCAAGTGAGACCCCCTCCATTCAATTTCTCAGGAATTTTCACATAAAAAATGCTATTGTCCACTAACATTGTGCTACTTGGAGCTGAATTGTCGAATTCTTTCGCGATTCATGTACTTTTTCCCCACTGTGCACCGTTTGTAGATGGTCAAACTCTAGTCGACCAAGCTAGCAGTGCCATGAATTCATCTTTCAACGTAACGCCAGAGGAATTTCTGCCGCTTCCGAAAATCTCCGGACTCAGAAATTCGAAGCGAAAGCGGCACTTTCGATACATATCGCCAAGAATTAGCTGTATCAGAAGCTGCGAAGGAGATCAAACTTATTAAGAAGAAGAAAAGGCCTATTTAACAGTCAAAGAAAGAAACTGTACCGGAGGATTCACTTTGCAACCAATGCGGAAGTAGCTTTTCTGACTCAGTAGATGGATCTGGATGGGGTAAATGTCTCAAATGCGGAAGTTGGTTTCACGCGATGTGCCATCACGAGAAAAACATCTGCAAAGTTTGTATTTCGTTTTTTTTTCACTTTCTGTTTTTGTTATGATAAATGGTTCATATTCCGTAGCTTCATATCATTAAACAATCTGAACTCCTAGTTTTCTTAACATGTCCGTCTAACTGACACCCTCCGTCCGTCTTACCAACACCTCCTGTCCGTCTTACTCGCACACCTAAAAATCAAGAATTTGGAGGTAAATTTTTAAATGTCATAAAAACATGAAAAATAATATTCAATTGCAAAATTGAATTCCAAGCTTTAATGTTCTTGTGTCAAACATAAATTAATGGAGTTTAGGTTCGCAAAACCATTACGTTTTCCATGTGAAAACCGACTGTTACCATAGCATGTCTGTCTTATCTCCCCCCCGCCCCACTCTAACAATCTCAAATGAACTGTTTCAGTTGATCCATAATGTGTATCGCTTTGATTCATAACTGTTATTGTCAAGTTTTGCATTGATCCATAATTGTGAGTTCAACCAACCCCAATTATCTCCTAAAAATAAAGGTTTGCTATGACTACACATCAAAAGTAAATATTTTCCTTGAAATAATATGTTTTAAAATACGCCTTAGCCGATTCATAACTGTGGGGTGACTGTACTACCATAATTTACAAACTTTAAGTCAGTCCACCTTTTTTTTTACCATTCACTGCTCATCCTGCGACTACAAACTGAAAAAAAATGTCGCTTCCAATGTGCTCTATCTCCGCGTGAACGACAATTTGCCTTTTCCGCTGGAAGTTAGCTACCTTCTCTAGTGGCCGGCTGATTATGCTCAACGGTGTGACGGAGTACCGACGAATGAAGGTATTCCTTCCTCTTCTGACACAGATTTTCCTTATTTCCCTGTGCATTATCCTTGGTGCAAAATGCAGCTCCGATTTCAGCAGATGCTGCACATTTACATTCTTGCCAGATCGTCTTGATTGAATGTGGTATTTTTTTCGTCATAGTATTTGCAAAAAAAAATCTGTATGATTTACAATATCTTATGAAGAATAATTCATAATGTTAAATGACATGAAATTTTATGATTTTAAAGACTGCGTTGTTACATTTAACATAAAGCGAATTTCTCTAAGCTTAAATTCAATTCTAGCCGTGATGACAGGTTGTGTTTTAAAAGATGATTATGGTAACGAAAGGAATGATCCAGAAAGCGGTCTAAATGGAGTTCGGTTGAAATTGGGACAGAAGAGGGAACGACACTACCGCACCTGGATTTGTGTTAGGTTTTAGAGAAGAAAAGCAGATCTTGAAGCAGATCCTCCTTGCACTGGCATGTCTCTAGAGGTGTATCTTGTTTTAAACATAGCCATAAATCTGCCAAAAAAATCATCTACATTGTCATTACTGTCTGGTTTTCTTTAAGTCAAACCGGAAAGCATTTCCCTTTTGTCTATTTTATCCACATAACAATGTTAAGATATTAAACCGTCATTCTGACGCTTGAATGACAATGCCACTTCAATACTTAAGCACACCAAACGGCAAACGAATGCATCCTCAGTAGTGCAGTAGCGCCTTCCGCCAGTTAATCAAGACCCGTCACTTGCAAGCCATTATACTTCCAACCAACGGGAAAACAATGAACCTTGAAAGGAAACTTTTTGAAATCAGTCCCAGCAGCAGATGCCTCGTGTTCCCTTACTTACTTTCGTATTCATAACCCACATCTGTATGCGGCAGCGATGGCGGTTTGGAAGGCATCATCATCCACCCAGCAGCTGCTCCACGGTGCAACGATCTGGCTGGAGTCTGAGTTCGTTCAAAAATGGCCATGGTGAAACAGCGCTGCTGGCGGCACGGTGAGGAGACCCTATTCGGAAACGATGGCAGGCAAAAATGATAGTCTGCAACTCGGGTGGAAACAGATTCTCGCAATCTCGTTCTGTTTGATGACGTTGGTGGTGTCGGTGGCAGCGGAAATTTCCACCCTCGCGTCTGACAGCGAGCAAGAGAAGGCACCACAGAGATGGAAACTTGTAACAGCAACAGCAGCGTTGAAAAACCGTCGAAAATGCAATTTTCTCAAATTCAGAAATGATGATGATGTGTCTTCATTGTTCCAGAGAATACCAGAGAGAATTAGATTGTGCCATCTTAGGTGGGTATGGTAACAGTTGTCGATGGCGGAAATTGCTTATCTTCGTTGGATGCTGGGGTAGAGAAATACTTCGGCTCAATATCTCGTCTAATCAGGAATATTAGGAAATAAATTTACGATTTTGGAAAATGAGAAACTACGATTACGATTTCAGAAAATTTTAGTTTTTTACGATTTTAAAAAATGAGTAGAAAAATTAGTAATTTACAGTTAATTCCAACTACCTTTATTGCTTATCTTGACGGATACGCGTATTTCGTCTACAGTGTGCAGACTTCTCCGAAAGTCAAGGCTGAAAATCCCAAACATGGGGACACGTGGTTTATCCCGTTATCGTCGTTGTCCTCTTAAAATAAATCAACCCCTTCACTTGCTGGGAAATATTTCAAGAAAACTTTTCTTCGAAGACCGCAAAGCGATTCGACGCTTGTGGAAAAAGTGATTAAGCTGAAACTGATTGCTATCCAATCGAACGGCTCAATTTACTGTTTTTTTTTATTTTTACAGCAGCACAAACCCATGCTGAAGGAACATGAACAACAAACAACGTGGTTTCTTCGCGCAACCATCAGCAGGTTGCGGGTGGCAGTGCTGCTAGAAAAAACAGTTCAATGAGCCGTTTGGTTGAATAGCAATCAGTTTCAGCTTAATAACTTTTTCCACAAGCGTTGGATTGCTTTTCGGTTTTCAAAGAAAAGTCTCCTTGAAAAATTTTCCAGGGTGATTGGATAGATTTATTCTTAAAAGACAACGGCTCGCTTCACCAGATTTGTATCTGCAAAAGTAAGTTTCCCCATCGCAAATCCTATGTAAAATTTTAATCACGGGCGCCAAAATATAGTATCACCGATCGAGCTGAAATATTACACAGTTACTAAACGGCCCAAAAGGCTTCAAAAAATCATAAGGGAACTGGAATTTAAATGTTGCCCCAGCCTAACGTCCACGTATCCTTCATCCCCCGTAGATTCACAAAATGCATTGTGGTTCAAATCTATTCATTTGAATCCAACTAATTTTACAGAATCATCTTTGCGGTTAATGCAATGTAGTAGGCCTGGCCGCTTTTACGCTTATATCAGCATCAATATTTAAAAAAAATAATTGAACGTCATCTAACCCAATTATTTCCAGGATCCTTTCTCGTACTGGCTGCGTTTGTATTAGATTAGATTAGATTAGATTAGATTAGGATGGTGCCTTTTTAGCCGGAAGGCGTAACGACGAACCGGTTGGTGGAGGCTTGAACGTTTGCCTTTATTGCAGGGTAAATCGCTTTGACAGGGCTGCTTTCGGATATTTGTGGGTTTTTGGAAGATACTCAACAGGGTACAAGCAACTGCTCAGTCCTCCCACATTCTAGGCAGCCCCCGCTGTTTGTCCGGACTTCTTATTTAATTCGCAGCTAACGTCCATATCTGGAGGCCGTCATCCGCAAATTCCGCAAAAGCTCCGCCGAATCTCCACTTACCCTACGGTTCCACGGTTTTTTTTTTTTTTTTTTGTTTTTTCTTTTCTTTGCAGGGTGTGGGGGGTTTTTCCTCCCCCCGGGGGGGTGGGGGGGGGGGGGGGGGGGGGGGGGGGGGGAACAAAGGGGTTTTTTTTTTTTTTCTTTTTTTAAAGGGCGAACACGAAATTATTGCGACACATTCAACAGGGCATAACTTTTTTACCATTGGATAAAAATCAACCAAATTTTGCACACTTTCTCATTGATGTGTATTGTTTACATGTGTCGTGTTTTTCGATTCAACGAAAATGGAGGTGAACCAACGCGAGTCGAGAGAACAAATTCTTTCCAAACACCTGGAATTTCCTGACCTGTCGCACCGGCAGTTGGGAAAAATGTTGAACATTCACCATTTAACCGTCTCCAGAGTGTTGAAGCGGTTCCAGGAGCGGTTGACGTTGGACCACGGCAAAGGAGCTGGAAGAAAACCGGGACCGGAGAACAAAAAGACGGAGGGAAAGGTGAAGCGAATGATTAAATCAAATCCCAACGTCTCAAGCCGTGATTTGGCTAAAAAGATCGGCACAGCGCAGAGCTACGTCCAGAATGCAAAGAAGAGAGCTGGACTACCTACATATAAGGTACAGAACTTCCCAAACCGCGATGAGCGGCAAAAATCGACGGCTAAAACTTGGGCACGGAAGCTCTACGAGAAGACGCTGACAAAATATGGCTGCTGTGTGATGGACGACGAAACGTATATAAAAGCCGATTTTAAGCAAATTCCGGGGTTGGAGTTTTTCACCGGCAAGAGCAAGTTCTATGTGGACGATAAATTTAAGAAGAAGAAAATGTCGAAGTTCGCCTCCAAATATCTCATTTGGCAGGCCATCTGCTCTTGCGGACTGAGGAGTGAGCCTTTCGTGACAAAGGGCACAGTAAATGGCGAGATCTACAAATCTGAGTGCCTCGAGAAGCGCCTTTTGCCGTTCTTGCAGCAGCACGACGAAGCTCCGCTATTTTGGCCAGATTTGGCATCATGCCACTATTCTAAAAGTGTCCTGGAGTGGTATGAGGCCAATTCTGTCCATTTTGTTCCAAAGGACATGAGTCCGCCAAACTGTCCGGAGCTGCGCCCGGTGGAGCAGTACTGGGCAATGATGAAGCGGGAACTTCGGAAGAGCAAGAAGACAGCCAAAGACGAGAAGGACATGTTAAGAAAAAAAACTGAGAAACTGGTACCGGATGACACTGTAAAAACTTTGATGGAGGGCATCAAGCGAAAATGCGTTCAATTTTACACTCAAGGCTCCATCGATTAACTTTTCTTTTGATTTTTGAAGTAAATATATGTAAAAACCACCCTAAAATTTTGGTTTGATTCTATACATTATAAGAAAATTGGCATTCGGTGTTGCAATAATTTCGTGTTCGCCCTTTAGTTTGCTTCGGTTGGATTAGTTATGATGATTCTGGAACCGCCGGCCTATACTACAGGTTCCAAGAATCACTGTTTTCTTAATGCTGTCAGTTCCTTTCGCAGCTTCAACTCCTCAAGGAAACGTAGAAAGCTACAGGGAACAATTCCGGTCGTCGAGATTATTACTGGAACTATACGGACCTCCTCCAAATGCCGCATTTGTCTAAGCTCCTCCGCCAAATCATGGTACTTCTTAATCTTGGTGGAGAACGTTGACTGGACGTTGCGATCCAACACTGCACTCCAACGTTGTAATGTTTATGGAAACTGGATTGCAAAGTGGACGCGTGAAGCGACGACTTGAAGAGTAGTGTCAATTTGTACTCGCTCGAAATGTATGCCTGACCGGATAGAAAGGCCAGCCCGGTGTTGCCAGTAATGTATGTGGGTGAATTCCAACAGTAAACTGTAGTTTCTGCCGACGAAGTCAGGTTGTATTGCGGTTTGATTTACCTTGGTCTCCTGGAGTGCTACAATACATGGCTCAAGGTCAGCGATAAGGAGTTTTTACTCTACCCTGTGTACCATTCCATTACCCTAAATGCGACCATTACCATTCAATTTTCCGGACATTTTTTCATAAGTAATGTGCAAGTGAGAGTAATATTCCTGGGGCCAATCTTCAAAACCGCATGGTATATGAGTTTATCAAATTAAGAGGAGAAATCGGGTAAAATAGATCATTTTCTGAGGTCACCCCTGCACGAGACCATCATCATTCGATTCTCCGGACAGTTTTACATAAGAACAGTGCAAGTGAGAATAATATTACTGGCACCAATCTTTAGAACAGCATGGTACATTAGTTTTGTCAAGTATGATGGGAGAATCGAGTAAAATGGACAATTTTCTGAGGTTAACCCTAAACGAAACCATCACCATTCGATTCCCCAGACATTTCTATAAAAGTACATTGCCAGTGAGAAAAAAGTATATTGCTGGCGTCAATCTTCAGAACAGCATGTTATATGAGTTTATGCATGTATTAGGGGAAATCGGGTAAAATGGACCACTTTCTGGCATCCGAACAAAGTAAAATTTGTTCCATTCAGTTTTCAGCTAGTTTTGCAAATTTACAGTGTACATGGGTCCAATATAGTAGCACCGAGTTGAATTTTGGGTAATAATTCCAGTTTGCATCCATCCAATGAGGGGAGAAACCGGCAAAATGGGACACCTACTGTGGTCAACCCTAAATGAGACCAACACCATTTCATTCCTCGCATTTTTTCCCCATAAGATAAGCTATTTCTTAGGACTCCTACCCTGTGCCGTCTAAATTAATGGGATTTTAGGTCCATTTTAGCCCACTGTGCGCTGTCGCAACCATTATACTAGTTTTGCCAATACCGACAACAGCTGGCACTTGGGAAGCACTTTGTGTAATATTTATCCGACGTGTTCGTGATGGACCTTCTTCGGGTGTAAGCATTGGTGCGGTTTGATGATCATCTGAAAAGGTAGCAGACGTGGCAGTACCTATTTGTGGTTGAAAACGGAAAGAACTGACCTGTGGTACGTCTTGTCACACAGTGCCAGCAATTGCCGAAACTACTACACGATAGTTCCAGAAAAACCGGCAACAGCCGACACTGGGGAAAGAATATTTGTAGTTTTGTCGACTTCTATATTGCTGTTTAGGAATTTCATGGTTGAGTTAGTAGATGGTGCTGGTTGTAGAGTGGTTACACGTTCATCAGTTGATTCACTTTGCTTGCATGTGTAAGGCGGCAGACAGGGAAAATGACTACCCCTCCCCCTGCCGGCTAACCTAAGATTTCAGTGTCGTGGTCATATCTTTTGTTCCATCGGTCACAGAGGTGAATTTGCCATCAACGGGTTGTGTAATACGTCCCTAAAGGTTCCTTTAACCTGCTGTAATTACTTCGGAAGGGGTAATTCTAATTGTCCGTGTTCGTGCGTGGGTCATCATTGTTGTCCAAATGTGGTTGGGAGGTGAAACTATCGAAGGCCTTGGTTCTCCGATATGTCAGATTCTTCACCGGAGTACTCCGTTTGGGTGAGGTCACGTGATGTGGTGGGGGTTCTCTTCGGTGGTTGGCTTGTGCCTGGTGATATGGCTGGTTTGTCATAATTGTACTTTGGCGGATGGCCGCGTTTCTAGAACGAGTTATGGGGCCTGTCGCACATGGGTTGGTTTTTGTGCTCTGCTGTGATGTAGCTTTTCATTGCTAGCGTGTTGATCCCTGTGGTTGTGTGCTTTTTCACTGTTGGCGACTTGCTGTTGAGTTGATTGATGAGATTAGCCATGTGATCTTCATTTTGAAGTATCCGTTCAAAATGAATGGTCTAATATTATCCAGCGTAGAGTCAGTCGATATAACGTGAGTGACTGTGATCAGAGGTTACCAGTTATAATAAACGAAAGAGATAGTTCT
>JAHHFK020001837.1:217500-264562 GCA_024533555.2 Aedes koreicus
GAATTTGAAGTTCAGAGAAGTTTTGCCTGAAATTTTTGAGAAATTCCTTCTAGAACTTATAGGTAGTGCACTCTCTAGTGAGTTTCTGCCCTAAATTCAACGAAGTTATTTCCTGAGCTAATTTTTTCTAAACTGCTAAGTCCCATCCTGAACTCCGAGGAAAATTTTACCGAAACTTTGGGAAAGTCCTTTCCGGAATTTGTAGGAAAATTTTCCTTCAATTTGTTAGAAGTTTCATCCCGAACTTCTGAGTTGTCCTGAACTTTTGGGAAATTTTCTTCTGAACTTTAGGGAAAGATGTCTTATGCTTCCGGAATGTTTCTTTCTGTTCTTTGAAGGGGTTTCATTCTGGACTTCGAGAAAGCCTTTGTCTGAAATTGTGAAGAAGTCTTCTACCCTAAACATCTTCCTGAAGCTCTGAGAAGTCCTCTCCTGATTTTTGGGATAGTTCTCTCCTGAACATCTGGGATGTAAGATCTTGAAATTTGGGGATGTTTGGTCCTGATTTTTTTTTTGGGATAATTCGTTTCCTGAACTTCTAGAAAGTATCTTCCTGAAGCTCTGGGATGTCTCCTTTTCAATTTGGAATTCTGGAAGTTTCTCTCTATGTTTCTAGAAATCTAGCAGTAATTTCATAAACCACTTAACTCGAGGGTAATTTTTCAAATCCCAAGTGCAAATGTACTGAAATGATTCTTAGAAGTCTTTTGGAAAAAAAAACAGAGTTCCAATATTAATTTCAAAAGCTCATTACTTTTACTGTTGGTCTGAGTCTCCATGCGGCCACCGACTGGGCTTGAGACCCAATGTTAGGATCATAAAAGTAATATTATTTAAGTGAGACAATAAAATATACATTTTGTTATACCGACTCAAGGCGCATTGGAAGTCCCAATGAATCCGGCTCTTGGTCAATTTCCTACCACCTCTGCTTCACATTAGTTTTGTTGGCTCCACGCCACAAAAACCTGTTACGATGTCCACATTAATTTTGATCAGTTCGATGAGTCATTCAACTGATGGTAATTTGTTTTGTTTTTAAAAGTATTAGACATTTCATTGCTTGAAATAACCTGTTTTTCTGTTAATTCACCCGCAAAAAAACTCGTTTAGCGTATTTCAAGCCGAACAATGCATAAGGTCCTAAGTGACATTGAGAGATTCTCTTCGTCGACTTTCTCTTTCGTTAAAAGTTTGTCTATTAAACAATTTGGTGATTTTTTAGAGGTATTGAATCCTTAATTACACTTTATATTATGGTACTGTGTGTGGATAATACTTGAACATGTTTTTACATAGCCGTAGGAACGCAAAGAGAAAGCTTGGAGAGAGTCTTCCAATGTTACTTAGGACCGAATACATTGTTCAGCTTGATTTCTGGCCTTGCTCAGCCAATTACCACTAACCGATAAAAGACGCGTATCAAAACAAAATCTTACTCGGCAAAATGTGACAGATCAGCCGAACTGTTGATTGAGTCGACCAGCTCGACAAAATTTCATCGATCTCGACATCTGCAATAGCAAAATAGACTTGTCGAGCAAAGTGACGGTCGACTCGACTTCTATAATTGGCCCCATAATCTAAATATTAAAAACGTAAACCTGATAGATTAGTTTTCTAAGGCGTACTATATATTGAAGAAGTGAAACATAACATTTTGAGAAATTTACGTTTGAATCTTTTCCCCCCTCTTTGTTTACAAAATCAGATACGTCGTTTTGAATAAGTTGTCGAGATTTCATCGTCATTTTCCTGGAGGAACTCAAAATCCCGCAGGGCCACCCCAAGTGGCCAGTATGGTCAGAGATCCTCAGAATGTCCTCCGAAGAAAAATTTCTGCAAAAGCCATGAAGTTTGATATGTCGCAATCCAGGTTTTGGAAAATATATGTGTATGGGCAATTTTCTGGAGGAACTTTGATCCCGCAGGGCATTTTTTAGTGGCCAGTATGGTCAGAATTCCTCAAAATGTCTTCTGATGGCCTGGTTTTGCTAAATCATGACGTTTGATATGCCGCATGCCATGTTTCGCATCTAAAAATATTCTGTCCACCATCCCTGGACAGGTACTTACCCCAGCGCTCCCAGCTTGGAATTCCAAACTACGGACATTTTCGGAATAACCAGTGCAGATCCACAAACTAGGATAATTTTGTGATCTATTGCAAAAATCGCATCCAACGATGGCTAACGATGGAGTATGGTTAATTTTAAATTTGAGTTTTTCTATCTCTTAGGGCTTGGGAACGTACGTGTTAAAGCCGCTTTAAGTTCTTTCAGTTTTTTTGGAACGCGCTTTGTAGTGCTGCCACCTGAGCACAGCTGCATCCTGCCTGTAATTCTGCATGTTTTCTTGCCTCCGGTAATGTTACGTTATCGCGTACTTTAATTTTTATAACTTTGACTTCATTTCTATATGCCAGACACAGGGGGCTAGTGGGTCGATGACAACCCTTACAGTTACGGCACAATGATGTTTCGCCACACTCGTCTTCTTCATGAACTTTTCCACAGCAGTTGAAGAAGCGTTGCGGTCCAGGGCATCGGAGTGCGGATGTGACTGTAACTGATGCAGCTAAAGGGTGTATTCGATAAAAATGGCACACACATATATACTCATCAAAATTAAACTGATTATCGGATTTTCTTGAAATTTTCAGGGAATGAAGAACTACTAATGAGTTTTGATTTACAACATTTGTTTTATTCAATTTAGTCTCCCATCCCGAATGCCCGCACCTTCCTTTTCACTCCACCCATCAAATTTTGTACAACCGATTTTCCCAGTGTTTTTGTTGTTTTTACCCAAATTTTCTTCAATTCTAGCTGTGTTTTTATAGTTTTGGGATGTTTGCGAAGTTCCGTTTTCATAATTGCCCAGAATTTTTCAATTGGACGAAGTTCCGGTGAATTTGGTGGGTTCATATCCTTTGGCACAAAACTGACTCCGTTGGCTCGGTACCACTCCAATACGTTTCGAGCGTAGTGGCAGGATGCTAGATCAGGCCAAAACAGAGTTGATCCTTTGTGCTTCTTAATGAATGGCAAGAGACGCTTCTTAAGGCACTCTTCCGTGTAAATCGCACCGTTTATTGTTCCGGAAGTGATGAAGGGAGTACTTATTTCACCACATCCGCAAATCGCCTGCCAGATTAGAAACTTCTTTGCAAATTTCGATAGTTTCTTCTTTCGAACATCCTCCGGAACATCGATCTTCGACTTGGCAACGAAATATTCTTGCCCAGGAAGTTGACGGAAGTCGGCCTTGACGTATGTTTCGTCATCCATCACGATGCAACCGGATTTGGTGAGCAGCTTCGTGTGAAGTTTCCGGGCGCGGGTTTTCGCAGTGATGTTTTGTTTTTCATTCCGGTTTGGGGCTTTTTGCACTTTGTATACATGTAACCCAGCACGCTTCATGGTTTTCTGCACAAAACCGACTGACACCTTAGACTTTTTAGCGACATCTCGAATTGACGTGTTTGGACGGTTCTTGAATTGTTGTACGACTTTCCTGGCCATTTTACTGTCCAGTGGACCACTTTTACGACCACTCCCTTCCTTCCTTTGGACACTCAGACGCTCCTTGAAGGTTCTTATTACACGAGACACAGTTGTATTTGCAATTCCAAGCCTTTTAGCAATCCACCGGTGGGACGCCCCTGGATTGTGATTGTGAGTGCACAAAATTTTCTCACGGACAATTTCTTGTTTCGACGACATGACTGGAACTACTGAATGTTTAACTATAAAACTTGGCAGATGTAAATAATACACTATGGATACGATCTACTTAAATTTCAAGGTTTTTTACTCATACGATTCAAAAGTTACAGAAGATTTTCTGTGTGCCATTTTTATCGAATACACCCTTTAAGTATAGACAAGTGGGAATATGGAGCAGACCAACCTTGATAAACTCCGGGTATGTTGTGTTGCTTAACGTTAGAATTAGCGCAGGTGTATTAACCCTCTTTCCGCCTTTGTTCCTTGTGATCCGTTGCACACGGATAACATTTTCACTAATAATTTCTTGCAGGATGTCCTTTTCCTCCATATGGATCATATTGTAGCAGAAAATGACGCATCTGCAAACGTTTAAATTCTGGTGGGTAGTTATTTCGATACCAGTTCCGTTGGTGAGCTTGGTTAATTTGACCAGCTTAGCGACTTGGGCTGGACCTCGAATCCTCAGAGTGTACTTTGTCCCTTGTGCCTCGGATTTAGCGCTCTCGATTTGTCCGCCGAAATAAGCCTCGACATATTTCCCGATGATAAACTGATTTATCGGAAGTGGGGCACCATCCTTCCCGGTTGACTAGAGCAACGCTAGTTCGCCGAATTTGTCCGTAGGGTTCATGTAGGCTGGTATTCTGCGTTATTATTAAATAATTATTATTAAATTTATGAAAAAAAGTCAAACTTAACTGTTGCACAAATTCAATAGCATTCCATTCGAAGGGATTAGCACTTTAGCATTAAACTATCAAATTTAATAAGCACGCACATTAACGGGTAGAAGTTTAGCACTCAAAAATTGAAGTGTAAATTTCCTCTAAACTATTCAGAAAAGAGGATTCTAAGTACCACATTTTCATGAACCCGCGAGGTGGAATAAATCAGCGTTCACTCGTTTGAACTTGAAAGCATTTCATGCAAAATAAAGAAACAACAAATATATAATTACGCTGATCGACTCCATCGACTATAAGCATTGAAATCTACCAACCAAAACCCATTATCATCGATCCTTTGATTGTATATAATCAGCGCGAATAAAATAATAATCATCATCGCCGTCGGTAGCCTCCCCTGCCAAATCGCATTGTAAGCCGCCTCGGCCGGAGATGATCTGAATCCGAGAGAAAACACATGTCGGCTTCACCACCTTCTGGGTCTCGTTCTGTCTCGCAAAACAACATGAAGCTGCAGAGAATTTTCCAACTTCGCAGCATAAGCCAGAACGTGAGACGTTCGGTTCTATGGTGTGGCGTGGTGTTGTCCTAATTTTAGTTTCCAACCGCGAGCTACCTCCACGGTGAGTGGTGAGCTGTGACACAGTGAACCAAACAACTCACCACGTGGTGGGCAACAGGCGCAACAGGACGACCTGATTTCTCTTGGTGGCCGGCGGCTGTGGTGGTCCTTATCTCTTCTGGATTGTTTGAATCTCACGTGGCTTCACGCTCTGCGATGAATGCAAGTGAAAATGGAGCGTATTTTGGTGTGTGCGAGAGAGCGTGAGAAAATGATGTGTGCGGATGAGTTTTTCATTCCTATAGCGAGGAAAATCCAGTTCAGTGCCGTCAGAAACGTTGGCGCGTTCGGACTATGCGGTTGATCGGTGGGGCAGTTTGAGAACCTGTACTGGCCAGTTGGTTCTTTTCGCAGAGCCAGTAGCAGTGACCTCCCGTTGTTCTTTCGATTCTTCTCGGTGTGCGTGTGCGGAAGGAAGGATCCTGAGTCAGTGGGACAGGAAAGGGATCCTTCTCGCAGTATCGTACTGGTGATGGTGTGTCTGTTTGTGGTTTGGTAGCGTGTCGTCATTGCGACCAGGTGAAGGTGAAGTTAAGTGGGTGGGGTGCTGGTGGTCCTTGGCCTAGGCCTGTGCGAATCTTGTTGCTTGCTGATTCCCGTTTTTGTGTAGGTACACGTCTGCAACAGGGGGTCGATGTGATAAGCGTGAAGAAGAGTGAAAGCCGTGCCGTGAGAAAATGCAAACCTGGGAGAGTTGGGAGAGTGCTGACGTCGAGAGTGTGGGTGGTAGGTGCCTAAGCAAAAGGATGCTGGGATTGTGTTGTGAAACGTCGGAGTCAAGGGAAGCGACGACGTCGATGGTGAAGAAATAGAAAACAGTTTTTAATTAGAGGAAGAATCGGAGAACAATGGTCAAGTAGTGCGCTGACAGAGAAGAACAACTGGCTGATTGGGCAGGAAGAACAATGGAAAGAGAACGCGTCGCGAGGAGGCATTTAAACGAGATAACGTTCGCATTCGACTAGGATAATTCCGTGTGTAGGAAGATTGTTCAAAATTTTCATAACCTTTTCCAGCAACGTAGTGTCACGTCGTGTGTTCGTGAATGCTAGACCAGGAATTTATAGCTGAAGACTTCTCGTTTTTTCCATACACAAGGACCCGAAAAATACGAGAGCCAGGCGAAAAAAGTGATTTGACTTCGGAATATTTGATTAGTTTGCGTTGAATTTAGACTTGAAATCCAACCACTGCAGTAGCAAATCGTTGCAGACGAGTCGGGAAAAACTTCGCGATTCCTAATAATCAGCAAAATTCGTTACAAATTATACGGTGAAAGTGATTATGTGTACATGCGTCACAGTTCATTGTGTTTCGGAAGATTTATTGTCAATAATTGGGATATAATCATCTAGAAAGCGGAAAAATTCTGGAAAGAGAGAATAAAGTACCATCCTGCAGAACGACGGCGGATATGAGCTTCGTGCTCTCACACTCTCCTCGGAATAATTCTGGTGGTTCTGGTGAAGCTGGCTCAACTGGAGGCTTTAAGCTCAATTCCAACGTAAAACGTTATTCTGCAGTGGAAAAAAAGTGGTGTGTATTCGAGTTTGAAAAGATTAATGCTAGTGGCTTAAAGAAGAAATCCTGCACGCAAACGACGACTATGTGTGGATGGTTTCTTTGCAAGCTGAGTGAGAAGATTTTCGGCGAAACAAAAATCGGAAACGCAAGAAAACACAACCTGGAGAGCGAGTGTGGAGAATCCTCCCCCGTCTTATCTGGCTGAAACTTGGTTGGCTGGCTGGATGGATGGATGGTTTTTTTTTTTTTGCCAAACTCGATGTCTACCTGCTGTAGTCGGTCTCGGCAGCAACAAGAGAATCTGCTACCCTTTCTACTTTCGTGCGACGTCCGTCAATAGCATTGTGTTGTATGGTGGGTTGAAAATTTTTCACAGGACACATACAACATTAATCTTCCGCTGCTTTTGAAATTAAATTTCATCTTTTTTTCTGGTTTAATCCAATCAAATTTGATTGTGCTGGGATTATATTCAGCTCAGCCGCTGCCAAAATGATGGTGCTCATGAAATTAGAATAAACATCAAGTGACGTCAAACCCTTCGTCGGTTCGGTAATCGGTAAAATGTTTAAGAGAAACGAGTAATCAATGAAATCAGATTCATTTTCTGAGGTTGCCAAGTGTTTTTTTTTGGTTTGTTTTTGTATCGGCTATGAAAGATCTATTTCTATTCAAATTGGAAGGTGATTACAGCGAGTTGGAATTTGGAAATAACATTACCGCATACATTTGAATAATAAACTAGGAGCTGATGGTGTGCGATATGGGGTTTCTTCAACCCAATACGAAACCAAAAGGAATGTTCATGTCTATGATAATCCCGCGGAATTCACAACACACAATTCACGAATTCGTGTTCAATCGAAACGAAATGCAATTTGAAACGGAATTCCACAAAACTTAACGAAACGCGCTTCAGAATATTTTAAAAGAATATGTTCATGAAGATTGTTTCGGGTAACTTTCAAGGGCTTGTTGATTAAAGAAATTTAAAATTGTTTGCAGCTTTTTCTTTGCTGCTATTTGCTCACTAACACTACCTAGTAGATGCATTCCAAATCAAACTGACCCTTATCTGTTTGACTTTGATCATCATAAGAAATTTAGAATCCGAAGATTTCATTCGTCTATCTCATTACATTATTTTTTTATTAACATGGCATAACGTCACAATACTATAACATAGCCTGATACACAATATCCCTCCATAATGCCCGATTCGTGGATGCTCCTCTTCCAATCCCTTGGGCACCGTGTACCCCCTAGGTCTTGCTCCACCTGGTCTGACCATCTTGCTCGTTGCGCCCCATCTCGTCTTGTACCAACCAGATTCCCGTCGAACACCATTTTTGCAGGATAGTTGCCCGGCATTCTCGCAACATGTCCTGCCCAGCGTATCCTTCCAGCTTTTGCCACCTTATGAATACTGGGTTCACCGTCGAGTTGCGCGAGCTCATGGTTAATCCTTTGCTTCCTGTACTCCCCCAAAGATGGTTCTTAACACCCGTCGCTCAAAAACTCCGAGTGCTCGCAGGTCCTCTTCAAGCATTGTCCACGTCTCATGCCCGTAGAGAACAACCGGTCTTAAGTATAAGCGTTTTGTACAGGAAGCACTTCGTCCGGGAGCTAAGTCTGTTTGACCGTAGTTGCTTGTGGAGCCCACAGTAGGCACGACTTCCACTGATAATCCGCCTCCGGATCTCACGGCTGTTATCGTTGTCAGTGAGCCGAGATAGATAAATTCATCGACTACCTCGAACTCATCGCCATCGATCGTTACACTGCTGCCCAGTCGGGTCCTGTCGTGCTCGGTTCCGCCTGCCAGCATGAACTTCGTTTTGGACGTATTTATCTTCAACCTAATCTTCTCTGCTTCGCGCTTTAGTCTGGTGTACTGCTCTGCCACCGCCTCAAATGTTCTGCCGACAATATCCACGTCATCGGCAAAGCAGATAAATTGACCGGATCTGTTGAAAATCGTGCCTCGCAGGCTAAACGCCGCTCGTCGCTTAACACCTTCAAGAACAATGTTGGACAGGAGGCAAGAGAGACCATCACCTTGACGAAGCCCCCTGCGAGATTCGAATGAACCCGATAATCCACCCGATATCCCCACACAGCACTGGATTCCATCCATCGTAGCCTTGATAAGTCGGGTCAGCTTCCCCGGAAAGCTGTTCTTGTCCATGATCTTCCATAGCTCATATCGGTTAATTGTATCATATGCGGCTTTGAAAACGATGAATAGATGATGCGTTGGGACTCTATATTCACGGCACTTTTGGAGGATCTGCCGCAAAGTGAAGATTTGGTCCGTTGTAGACCGTCCTTCGATGAAGCCGGCCTGATAACTTCCCACAAATCTATTTGCTAGTGGCGACAGTCGCTGGAAGATGATTTGGGATAATACCTTATAGGCGGCATTAAGGACAGTGATCGCACGATAGTTTTCACAGTCCAGCTTGTCGCCGTTCTTATAGATTGGGCAGATAACCCCATCATTCCACTTCTCCGGAGCTGTTCGGTATCTCAAATTCTGACTATCAGTGGATGCAGGCAATTTGCCAATTTGTCCGGGCCCATCTTGATAAGTTCTGCTCCGATTCCATCCCTTCCAACCGATTTGTTGTTCTTCAGCTGCTTGATGGCATCCTTAACTTTTCCTATCGTCGGGGGTGGCACATCTCCGTCACTTACTGCATCGACTTCGTCTCTTCCATCGCTGTCTTGGCCCTCTTCCTGTACTCCATTCAGATGTTCATCGAAGTGCTACTTCCACCTTTCGGTCACCTCACGATCGCCCGTCAGGATTCTCCCATCCTTATCCCGACACATTTCGGCTCGCGGCACGAAGTCTCTGCAGGATGCGTTGAGTTTCTGGTAGAACTTGCGCGTTTCATGTGAGCAGTGCAGCTGTTGTAGTTCCTCACACTCCACCTCCTCCTGGCGGCGCTTTTTCTCCCGGAAGAGTTGGGTCTGCTGTCGCCGCTTCTGTCTGTATTGTTCAACACTATGACGGGTAGCTTGACGCAGCATAAGTGCCCGTGCTGCGTTCTTCTCATTAAACACCTGCTGACATTCCTCGTCGAACCACTCGTTCAGTCGGCTTCGTTCCACATAACCTAAAACCCTAGCTCATTACATGCTGTAGCTGAAGAAGTTCAAAATTTTGATTGCTCGCTAATGCCACCTAGTGGTTAGATTCCGAACCAAACTTACACTGTGGTGCAAAATTGATCGGATACATCTAATAGCTTCGTGGATTCGCTTGTGAAACTTGAATCATTATTTTTTCCTTCCATATTAAAGGCCGTTGTGTGTGTGTGTGTGTGTGTGTGTGTCCAATCTAACACCCATCGGCCGGCAATGGTATTATGGAAGAAATCTGTTTACAACAATCATCCAAGTGACCATTGGAAGCAGCTTTAATCCGGGAGCTAGAAAGTGATAGCTCTACTGCAGATCCAGCAACCCATTTCAGAATGTCTGGAGAGTCACGCCCATTCCGAGGTTACTTTCACATACAATAAGCCCCGCATGTAAACATTACCGATATCATTTGGATAAGGGCACTGTAACACACTTCCAGATTTGGAAATTTTGAATTTCCAAACCAGGCACGTATTTAGTATTATTGGAAAATAAGAATATTGTTATATAGTTATAATCAGATAGATCTCACCCATGTCTGCCTCCTTAATCACACTATCTTGTTCATTCGTAAAAATAAAAATTTTCGACGTTGATTCGTAATTAATTTCATGCCCTCGCGATTAAATATGCGCAAAAATTAACGTTGCGAAACCGCCCGCTAGATATGCAACCTGCATAACAAAATTCTGTACAACCCGTGGTGAATGCACCTAAAATTATGTGCAAGCCTTTCACCCGTCCATGCGCGTTGTTTTCGTTTGCTGCTTCTGACCAGCAAATGGCTGTTCTCTACATTGTCTTCTTTTTTTTTCACTCTACACACTGCCAATAATGCAAATCCCCGCAATGAGGCGACTCTATTTCGAGCTTCAAAACTGCTAATAACCATCGATTCACTCGCGACAAAGCGGAAAAACACTCTAAACTAATAAATTATACGAGAGTGTCACAATATTACCACTAATAACCAAAACTAAGCTGATGCAACTCCTCTTCCGGGTGCGGGGGTGAAGCACAAAAACAAAAAAAAAAACGGGGAAATACTACCGACACTCAAATCCTTCCATATTAAAGGCCGTTCACACCAAAATCCGGACATACAAACATATTTTAGAAAAACAGAAGCATGTTTTTATTCATATCTATGTATATAAAAATGAATTATTGTCTGTCTGTCTGTCTGTCTGACCCTTATAGAATCGAAAACTACTGAACTGATTGGAACTGATACTGAACGTGAAATTTTGTATGGAGGAGTTTTTGGAGCTTGGGAAGGTTCTTAAGATAGTAGGAGACCCCTCCTTTCTATGAAAAGGAGGGGCTCCCATACAAATGAAACACATATTTCTGCATAACTCAAGAGCAAATCAAGCAAATGTAACCAAATTTGGCATGTGTAGGTTTTTGAAGGTAAGAAATAATTCTATGATAGTTCAAGATCCCTACCCCTCCTTAAGAGGGAAGGGGGGTCTCTCATACAAATGAAACAGGAATTTCTGCAGAACTCGAGAACTATTCCAACAAATCAAACCACATTTGGCATGTGGTGGTTTTAAGAGGTAGGATTTCTATACATATAAATATGAATTTCTGTCTTTCTGTCTGTCTGACTGTCTGACCCTTATAGACTCGGTAGCTTCAGAACCGATCGGCGTGAAAATTTGTATGCAGGGGTTTTGGGGCTGGGGAAGGTTCTTATGATTGTTTGAGTCCCCTCTCTTCTCTGGGATGATTTTGAAGCCAAAAAATGTTTCCATGGTGGTTTGAGACCCCTTCTCCCTCTGGTATGGGGGGCTATCATACAAATGAAAATCACATAGCAACCAAAAATGAGAATTATTCAGGTAAATAAAACACAAAATGTGTATTTATCGGGTAAGAAGCATGTTCTGATAGAAGTTTGAACCCCTTCTTAGTCAAGAAAAAAAAACTCATTCCGAAAACAAACCATAAAAGTGCAAGTTCTATTAAATTTGCATTCATTTAGTTGCAAGCGTAGCAGCCCAAGCACTGGGTTCAGCTAGTTGTATAGATAAATGTAATACTCAACATAACTACACCGTGTCCAATATATTCTCATACACTTTTTCCTTGCATTGGTGTCGTGCAACTACTCAACATGCTTCACGTATGTGTTGGTGTAGTTTTGCACTATGTTTATACAAACGCTTGCAGGTTATGTCCGATTGTTTTCATTTGGTGTTTATCTTTAACCAGCGATGAAGGAGTTTCGTGCTGTGGTGATAAAAAAGTTTTTGAAAGGTTTCAGAATTCCACAATGTGCAGAACGACAGATTGTGGGCTCTCTCTCTTCGAGAACTGTTCCAGCGAGTGATAGGAATATTGCACGGTTCCAAAGTGCTGCGTCAGTGATGGTTTGGGGAGGAATTTGCAAGCGAGGCAAATTACCACTGGTTTTCATCAAAAAAGGCGTTAAAGTGAATGCCGTATATTATAAAACGGAAGTTTTGGAGAAAGTTGTCACCACCTCCCAGTTCACCAGATCTGAATCCCTAGGATTATTTCGTATGGTCATACATGCTGGCGAAGGTAAATGACCACAGGGCGTCTAATATGAACCAATTCAAAACCGTAATCAAACGAATTTGGGACGAAATGCCGATGGAAGTCGTGCGTGCCGCCTGTGACGGTTTCGAAACACGTCTGGAGCTGGTCAAGAAGGTTAAAGGCGGTGTTATTCCAAAACATATGCTGTAGTTGATCAGTATTATATTGCAATATAATGGATAAAGTTATCAATAAAATCTGGATCATCGATTTGAAATAAATAGAGTTTTATTTTGTATGAGAATATATTGGACACGGTGTACATATATACACTGATAGGCAAAATAAAGTGCCCACCTCATCGTTTTTTTTAATTTCTCTATTTTACTTGGTTCAAATTAAAGTAAACACACTGTATTTTTTTTATTATCTTATTTTTTATATTCTTTTCAAGTTTCACTTATGGAATACTGGAAAAAAGGAGTGACAAAATAAGTGCCCACTTCATTTAGGCTACAGAAAACATAAATTAAAGTAAAATAAAAGCATTTCAATAATTGATGTGTCCTCTTTTGGCCTTCAGGACCTCCTGCAGGCGCTTCGACATGCTCTCGACCAGGTTCTTTAGGTGCTGTGGATCTAGCTCTTCCCAGGCGCGCTCCAGGACTTCAAAATAGTTATTTTTATTGGTAACACCAGTTTTGTCAACCCTGGCATCGAGAATCGCCCACAAATTCTCGATGGGATTGAGGTCCGGGCTTTGTGGAGGCCATTCCAGCGGTTTGATCCGACAAGACCGGAAGAAAGACTTGGTCTTCTTGGCAGTATGCTTCGGGTCGTTGTTCTGCTGGAATACGAACTTCTCTTCAAGGCCCGTCTGGATCAGTGAAACCTCCAGATTTTCTCGCAGGATGTTGATGTAAGAATCTGCCGTCATTATCCCGTCGATTTTCACAATGCTTCCCACTCCACCCCACGAAAAACACCCCCAGACTATCACATTTCCTCCTCCATGCTTTATCGTGCCTTGGATGTGGCGCTCCTGAAGCTCCTCTCCCGATCTGCACCAAACACGAACCCGCCGCTTTCGGTTAAACAGCTCGAATTTGGATTCGTCCGTCCAGAGAACCGTTTTCCAGAACTCTAGTGGCTTATCAGCATGCTCCTTAGCAAACTTAAGCCGTTTGGCTTTGTTTGCCTTGCTGATAAATGGGCGCTTCCGGGCAAGTTTGCTATTCAACCCCTGTGCTACGAGACGGCGACGAACAGTTGGACCGGAAACTGATAACTGAAGGGTTTCCTGGATCTCGCGGACAGTTACCTTCGGGTTCTTCTTGACTTCGCGCATGATCTTGGTGTCCGTTCTCGCATCCGTTTTCCGCTTCCTGCCTCTGCCAGGGCGATCCACCACTGATCCAAACGTTTTAAGCTTCAGAAGAATTTTGCCAACCGCTGCCTTACTGATACTGTAATTCTTAGCGACAGCCCGGTGCGATTCACCGTTTTGCACATCACGAACGACCAATTTTCGGATACACAAGGGAATTGCTTTCGAAAGCACTGCGTTCTCCATTTTTTACAATTGAATCAAATGCGATCACGTATACAAATGCACCAGGTTGAGCCGTTGAGGTTGGCCAAATCTGGCAAGAGCAAGGATTGAGTCGCATGTTTTCTCAGGAAAGGTAAGAGCCACTTTTTGAGGCATTCTTGCCGGTAAATCTCAGCGTTTACGGTACCTAAGGTTACGAAAATCTATGATTTTAGCCCACAGGAATATTGATTGCCAGACCAGATATTTTTCAGGGAATTTGGTTTTATACTTCCGTTTCAGACGTTCAGGGGCATCTTTCCGGCTAGTTGCAGTGTAAAATTCCGTTCCTGGGCGATATTTGAATTTTTTGAAGCAGTATGTTTCAACATCCATGACAACGTAATGGAATTTTGGTAGAAGTTGTTCATAAAGCTTTCTGGAGCGTGTTTTTACCGATTTGTGTTGCTTTGCGTTACAAACTGGGTATGTTTGAGCTTTGAATGATTTCAATCCAGCCTCAGACTTCTCTTTTTGCTCAAAACCGATTGACATTTGCACTTTTTTTTCGCAACTGTCCTTGTTGACACCTTCGGGTTTGCCTGAAAAGCAGCAAGGACTCTTTTTTCCTTCCTGGTGTTGCTTTGTCCATGTTTACCACCACTTCCAGCTTTCCGTTCGACAGTAAGACCCTCTGTATAACGTTTAATCACATCTGCAACAGTTGATTTTGGCACATTTAACGATTTTGCGATGAATCGAACTGTAGAATCGGGATTTTCCAAATATTTGTGCAAGATAGATTTTCTGCGTGCTAGTTCAGACGGCGCTATCTTGAATACAGAATGCGCTTTTGTATACAGTGTATGTGAGTCACGTTTGTCTATGTATTGGATATGTACATAACAAGTTTCATTCCATTTTGTAGTGATTTGACTAAGAAACAGGATAAATACTTTGTCCGGATTTTGGTGTGAACGGCCTTTATTGCTTTTCAATATTCGTTTTCCTTCAATACATTCATTTTCACGATTAAAAGTTATCTGCAATATGTAATTTAAAAAAAACCGAAAAACAGTGTCTTGAAAAACAGGGTGCATAAGTCACCGGATACCCATTAAAATTATAACAAAAACAAACGATAATAGTTTGGGAGCCAGTTTGAGTGTATGATTAAATGCAAAGATGAATTTTGTTTTCAAAGATACTACTGCAAAAAACTCAACGGTAGCTCAACGAAGTAACGTTGTTTTACTTCACAAACTCGGTGAAAAAGTTCGTACGATTGCTGAATCCCTTGGTATTCCGAAGTCAACGGTGTGGGCAATCTCGCCAAAAAAAAAACCGGGGGAATGGAAATGGTACCGGGTGGACCGGTTCTTTTCCACAAAAAAAAAAAATTGAATAAGAGTAAAAAAAATCCGGTAGGGGGGGGGGGGGGGGGGGCGGTGGGGAATCGTGGGAGAAAAAAAAAAGAAGGAGAAAAAGGCCTACACTCAAAAAAATCGACACGTTACTTCCACGTGAAACGCACGTAATTTTCGTCCACTGCCAAAACCAGTAATAAACACGTGGAATTCACGTAAGAACTACGTGTTATCCGCGTAAATTCACATTCTACGTGAAAATCACATAAATTTTACGTGATTTTCACGTACAATTCACTGGACACGTAATGTTCACCTGATTTTACTGAAGAAGATTTGGTTACGTGTTCAGGTGGAAGTTACGTGAAATTTCACGTGAAAACAACGTGTCGATTTTTTTGAGTGTAGGGAAAAGCCATTCATCAGTGAGCAGAATAGACTGAAGCGATTGGCCTACACGCTATTCTGAAGTTACCTATTTTTTAGTAAAAAATCACTCAGTCTGGTAAAAAGAGCACTTATCCAGAAATGGGTAAGCACAACTTTACTCAAATTTAAGTAAACGTGCCTTTGAAGCAGTCTGAGTATAGTTTACTCAGATGGTCACCACTGTTGAATGGGTAAACTTTACCCATTTTGATTGAAAGGAATATGGTAGTGTGCGTTAATGTCTCAATGATTTTATTTTTGAGATTATGAATTTGTAACAAAAACAGTTTTGCATTTATTCAATCTACTGAGTAAACTAAACATAAAGTTATTTCAATGTTTTCAGCTTGAATAGCTTATTTAAAACTTATAACAAACATCATTCATTCACTTTCGGGAAACTCCTTCAAATTAGATCCAGCAAATGATCTTTATTGTTGAACACATGTATGCATGTATGAATCCAAATTCCTGGATTTAAAAAAAAACCGGAATGCGGTGCTCTATGCTGGAATAATTTAACATTAATTCACTGAATGGAAACTAAGAAACAGATCAAAAACCACTTACCAAGAAGTTTCTGATACTTTTTGACACACAGATAGTTTTCGTTGGTGTGTATTCGCAAATGAGCCTGCATGTCGGTCGTGGTCCGGAAATCTTTCGAGCAAATATCGCACAGGAACGGTCGAACTCCTTCCTTGGGGTTTTATTTTATGTCGCACGAGTTTTTCGGGAGAGAAACTTTGAATCGCACTCGTTGCATGGGAGATTGAAGTGGGCAGTGATGTGGCGTAGCGGCTCCATTTTCACTACTTTAATTTTAAATATTCTTTAGGCTCCACTTAATTTTAAATGTATAGCCACTGTGCAAAAATCGCCCTTTGATAGTTGTCCGCCATTTTCAACATTTGAGGAAAAAAAAACGTTTTTAAAAAAAACTCTAGGATGGACGCTCTTATAATAAAAAAGTTTTTCAAATAGCGAACTTTGGTGTATATTTCAAACCACGTAAACGCAACCGTTTTTCAAGATATTTCTGATTTTCTTTCAATAAAATTTCAAAACCTCAAAAAATACGCCCTTTTCATAAATTACTCGTGATATTAAAACAACAATAGCTAACGATTGTTTCTCTTGTGTTTTTAGCCTTTTTAAAACACATGTATGTGCCTCTTACTTACTCTTAACAGCTCGTCGATTGAAAAAGCTTCACTTAAAGTTATAAGACAAAAATAATGAATTATGGTTGGATTTATATTTATATATACCATTTATTAGTCTCGGTCATTGATAATATTACATAAACATTATATAAACTATTGATTGCTTTTATATATATTATGAATCCTGCCTTCTTCGTCATTCGAAAACAGTTTTACAAAAACTTCGTTTTCTGAAATTGGAACGAATGAGTGGTACTTTTGTGTACCTGCAATCGTTTTAGTCTGTCGGTAAATTTCATTCCATTCTGCTACCCCCTGTTCATACTCTTCATGTGATACATAACAAAACGACATTTTTGTTAAACAATCATCACTTTTTTGGTTCGCCCATTCGAATAACTCTAATGCACTTTTTATAGGGTGTTCATGTTGTACAGCAAGGCTTGCATATCTTGCCATTCGTTTTAATGTACCACCAATTGCATCGCAAGGTCCCTTACCGTGGGATGTTGCGAAAAAATGCCATTCAGCATCAATATTGTATTTCTTTTTAAACTTACAAAGGCTTGCAAAGTTCTTCCTATTTTTATATTGGGATGCTGCCCCGTCAGACATAAACGTAGCTTTCTTTACTTTAATTTTTGTTTGCAAAAAGCTTATTAGTTTTGAAATAAACACCTGCACCGCAATCGTATCATGTTTCAACACTTCTGAGATAACAATGAAACTGATATTTTTAAGTATTCCAGATTCCGTGTAATAAATGACAAAAGGGTGAATAGTGGCTTGCTCATTACTCCAATAACTACTTTGAACAGCATCTTGAAAAACAAATGAATAATTTTCAGAAAAATCACAAATTATTATTACTGCGCCGTCTTTAAGACAACTTTTATAATCTCTCAAGAAACTAGACTGCTGAGATTTGACAAAATCGTGGGATACTAATTGTTCCAACTTTTCACAAAAATAAGCAATAAATTCATCAATTGGTTTAACAAGTGTCTCTAAACTACATCTATCAGTTGAAATCCATTGCTCAAAAGATATTTCAACTAAACCACGTTTTTCTAATTTGTCTGTTAAACTACTCTCAAAATCTGAAAAGCCTGGACATCGTTCGCATTCACGGAGGTAACATTTTTTAGTTCTAGTTGATGAGCTACATAATATTTCTTCAAAACACAATTTATAATCATTCTCGAATGAATATTTTCTAAGACCATGAAGCATCAAGTTAATGTTCTCATGAATGGTGCAAACACAAATGTTATGAGAACCTGTGCTGCCAAGTAATTTGCAATGCTTTGGTCTTAGTGCTGCAAAAGAGCTAAACCCAACAGCATTTTGATGCATCTCTTGAAATTTAATGAAAGCTTCTCTTAATGAACAAACTAAAAGGCGCTTTTGAATATGAACCCTCTTACCTTCACTCCTCACTGAAACGTAGTCGTTCATACCAGGGGTTGCTCGTGTAATCTCATCACTGTCGTAAAATTGCAAAATTTGGTTTTTTATTTCCGGGTTCAGACCGTGTCCCAGCTTTTCGTTAGGGGCAGCTAAAACACCTTCGTGCTTTGCAAGGAATTTAGCTTGTGATACGATGTACTTGTTTGTTATTCCAAATTCTGCCATTACTCTTTGATTTGTCCAAGATTGTGGTAAAACCGAAAGTATCCTTACTTGATCGTCCCTCGAAGTTTCTGGATCAGCATACCGGTCCTTTAGCTGCGCGATTATTTCGTCATATTCGGCTGCTTTCACTTTCAATTGTTCCAGGTCATCCTCCTCCGCTTGATCCCCAAATATGTGTGTCCGAATGCCGTTTGAAACATCTTTGAACTTTTTGCGGGCATAATTTACGTTCAGGAACTTTTTAGCCGATATTGGCGAAACGTTGATTCCAGCTACGCCCTTGTTAAATAGCTCAATATTATGGCGCCTTGAATAATCTTGCACACTGCTATCAGATGGCACTGACATTAATGATATTGCCGATGGCGTTTCCTCGAGACCATACAAGTCTACTTGCCGTGATGTAGATGGTTGTGGATCCATAATGTTAGTAATTGATGGTTTCTCACTAGGCTCCGAAATTGCAGCATGGGATTGTTCCGTTCTATTTAAATGCAAACGACAATTATCACAAATCATCAAAGAAGTGTCCAAATGTGTTTTGCCCATAAACTTGAGTTTTTTGACATTTTGTTCGGTTAATTTACGAAGGTTTTTTGAGCACCGTTTAGTGGGAAACGGCATACAACACTTCTTCATGTTAAACTCCATTTTCAGTTCACTCAGATAGATTTTACTGATGAATGCGACTATGTATGAGCATATATATTGGCTGTGGTACCTTTGGAAATGCAGGTATAAAACATCTCTGGTAGTTTACAGGCAGCGTACATTAGCTGTTTTTTTTATGAGAAGATATACCTGACATACGTTATAGCTGCTATTTGTCTACCTACCTTAAACAATATGTGTTACTTTCATCGCTACATCACCGAACTGTTCGGAGTGTAGTTTTCACACACTACACCCGACCTCTAACATCGTTGGAGCTTGGCAAAATAGTCAGCAGTTCGATTAATATGCTTCTTCTATATGACCCTCCGCATAATTTCATCATCTGTCCATTTCACACTTGTCGCCCCTGCGACATCTATCTCGCTGTTACTTTCATCGCTTTAGCAAATTCGCTCCCTTCATTCTCTGAGCGGCCCGACCGATACAGCCATAAAACAATTATAAATATATTGATTGCAATATTAAAACAATAGTGCTATTTATCTTGTTCTTTTCAAATGAGTCTTCTTATCATCCTGATATCAAAAGAAAAGAGGACATTAGAGTAATGTGAACGTTATAATATGAAGATCTTGGAAAATTTATCATTTCTGGTGGAAATCTCGATTAACTTAAGAAAAGAGCGAATTTTCTTATGTTTTTTCATTCTATTGAAATAAAATCCGAAAAATCTCGAAAACGGTTGCGTTCAGGTGATTTATCATTAAAATCATTATTGTTTTTAATGATCTCCAAAATCATATTGTATAATTAATTTTCATTTATAATAATGAATAACCAAAATTTGAAATATGCACCAAAGTTCGCTCTTCGGAAAACTTTTTTATTATAAGAGCGTCCATCCTAGAGTTTTTTTCAAAACGTGTCTTTTTTTCTCAAATTTCCACAAAACAAATTTGAAAAATATTAAAAATATGTTTTTTTTTATATTTGATTTTTAGTATTTATTTTCGATTTTTCTTTATGAAAAAAAATTTTTTTTTTCAGTGTACATTTTTTTTACAAAGCCTTTTTAGTTCTCTACAACTCCCCCATATAAAGTTTTTCTCTAAATGTAATGGTTTTTGAACTACGATTTTTCAAGTAAAATGTTGGAAAAAAAAACATACACCCATCTCAAAAGTTACTCTTGAATCCAAATAATCTTAACACCAGTGGATTTTTTTTTTTCAACATACCGAAGACGTGTACCAAGTTTCATCAAAATCGAAGATAGTTGAGTTTGGTGACCGACCGATTTGGCGTGGAATCAGTCAGTATGAAATAAAGTATTATACACTTAAATTGATAGCTTGTTTTTGTCATTTGACAGTACTTTCAACTTCTTGCATACAAGCTGTGTTGCTTGGGTACGATTATTGTTCACGTTTAGTGACGGAAGAGAACTACCGGTCTTATCAGCGTATTACACTTAGTACACGCATGAAGTTTACGAGACCTTAGGGTCTTGTGGAGTACGTAATAAGCACGACTTCCGGCTTCCATATGTCTCTTTTTCTGCAGCAATTGTTATCCGACGTCACCAATGATCCGAGGTACACAAACTCATCTATTACCTCGAACTAATCTCCATTGATAATCACACTTCTACCTGTGCAAGCTCTATCGCGCTCGGTTCCTCCTGCCAGCAGATGGTTAGTCTTCGACGCATGCACCCTTAATCCAACCTTTTCAGCTTCACGTTTCAGCATGGTGTACTGCTCAGTAACCACCTGGTACGGCCTTCTAACAATGTCTACTCCATCAGCGACGCAAATGAATTGATTGGATTTATGGAAAATCGTGCCCGAACGTTTTATAACACTTTCTGGTGCAATGTTGAACAGGTAGCTGGAAAAACCGTCGCCTTGAGTATTTCAAACGAGTCCGATAACGCACCCGATATCTTCACCATCCATCGTTGCATTGTTCAGTCTAGTCAGTTTCCCGCGAAAACCGTTCTCGTCCACAATCTTCCTTACCTCTTCACGATCAATAGTATCGTATGTGGCCTTGAAATCGATGAATGTCCACGAAACCGGTTTGATAATTCTCTACAAATATGATTGCTAACGTCGATAGACGGCGAAAAATGAAAAGCACTTTGTAGACCGCATTGAGAATATTGATAGCTCGGTAATTCTCACATTCCAACTTGTAACCCATTTTGAATATTAGGCATATGAGTCCCTCTTTCCACTCCTCCGGTAGCTGTTCTATATCCTAATGACTACCAGTTAGTGTAGACAATTTGCCAACTTATCTGGGTCCATTTTTATAAATCCTGCTCTGATACTATCCTTCCCAGCTGCCTTGTTGTTCTTAAGCTATTTGATAGCATCCTTAAGTTCGTTTATCGTGGGAGTTGGCACATCGTTCACCGTTCTGATGAAGTCATTTCTCCTGCTGTCTTGATGTTCCACCTCTGTGCTATTCAGGTGTTCATTCAAGAAACCTCCAACCTTATCCCGACACAATTCGGCTCGCGGAAGAAAGCCCATGCGAGATGCGTTGAGTTTCTTGTAGAACTTTCGCGTTACATGAGAGCAATACAACTGTTCCATTTGTTCGCAATCCAACTCCTCCAGGCGGCGCTTCTTATTCCGGAAAAGATGATTTTGCTGCTGTATTGTATCGCTCCACATTTTGATGGGAGCCTTGCTACAGCATCATCACCCGCGCTACATTCTACTCGTCAAAACCGTCTGACCCTCCTCGCCGAATCAGTCGTTCCGTCGATTTCTATCCACAAACCCAATGCACCTTCTGGTGCTTTGACACTACATACTCCAGTAGTCCTCATGAGGGGCTACGATCAGCTGCTCTCCCTTATCCGGCAACACTGCTTCTAGGCTTTGTGCGTAATCATTTGCGACTATGGGTAGCTTTCGTCGTTCCAGATTTTACCGTGGCAAGTGCCGGTACCGAATGTTGTTCACAACGGAAAGCCTTTCGTGCCTTTTGACCATAACCAGGTAGCGGTCCTGACGTTGATAATATCCGAGAAGTACCGTCCATCAATTAAAACGTGGTCGATTTTTGATTCAATATTTTGTGGTGATCTCTTTAGGTATGATACCGATATGAGAGGCGGTGCTGGAAATAGGTATTACGTTTGGCCATATTCCTGCAGGTGGCGAAATCGTTGAGTTTTGAAGTGAGAGTTCGCTGAACTTGATAATTGATAATTGATAATTTGAAAATCAGTGTCTGGAACCTGTTCTTAGAAAATTGGGTCGCAAATGACAAGTTACAGCACTGGTTGGGACTATTGATGGGTACCGTTGGATTGGTAGGTTCTTCTGAAACCATTTTTGTTTTCAGCGCTCTCTGAAAGCTGTCTATATTTTTTTTAAATCAGGCGTTAAAAAGTCATCTGCCGCTCCTAAAGGCATTGAGCAAAGATTGGGAAAAGCAAATACCAGAAAGAGAAAGCGCACAAAACACCAAACATGTTTTCCTCATCTGAAGGGAAATCATAATGAAATCGATCGTCGCGTCGTCCTTTCACTCCGAACTTTTGTTTTCGTTTCTCTGATTTTTCGTTCCTCGACGTCGTCTAATATCCTTTCAACCGAGTAAATGCGAAGATAAAAATTATGGAGAACTATAAAACCTTAATGGAGCATATTTATGCGCTCGTAAATGTTCCTCTTAATCTACTTAGCTCATGGATTTCGATCGAGTGGGACGAGAGAACAATTAAAGTTTATTTCATTTTCTCCCCTTCTGCCAGCGAGTGTTATTTTTCCAACTTCGCAGTGCATCTCAATTTCGGTAGCATTTTTAGTACTTATAAATCTGTGAATAACTTACCCATATTGACTGTATAAACTGTGTTTCATAGATAAACCAACGACAATCAAACCCAGTCAGGAGTGAAAATAGCAAAACAAATTGGATAAATAGTTTCAAAAGAGTTTTCTGATGGCGAGCGGCCAGAATAAAATCGTACTCTTATGTCACACGGCTACTGACCTGTATTTTTGGTCACACAAAGTCTGGCGTGGCGATGGCCTTAAAAGCAAAGGCAGCATATTTTTAATGGCCATTGTAAATAAACCGGAGATTTTATGAGTGGTTGGGAGGCCTCGGAAGCATGCGGGTTGTGCCCAGGAATTTGTAGCCTGGATAGTGGACAAGTAGGCTCCAGGGTGTTGTAAATTGAATGCGTCCTTTAGCTCGGGAAGATGGGCAAAATTGTTTCCGCTGGGTTCCGTTGTTGAATTGTGTTCTCGAAGTGGTATTTGTTGAAGGTTTTTAAGTTGTTGCAGGTGAAATTAAATGGGAATAAATACTAGCTAGAGTGATATCTAGCTTTTGGAGGGGGGTGGTTGGGGTGGTGGTAGAAGGTAAAGAATGGGGGGGTTTGTTGTCGTGGAGGGGAGGGGGGAAAATAATCGGGTTTTTTTTAAACATTTGAAAGCAGTTTAATGCAGCAATGTTGATCAATAATTATAGCACATCATAACCATACGGGTCGTCACACGAGAAAAAATCCGGTGCTCGAAACTAGCAAAATGGTTCATGATATCATAAAAAACGTGTATTTTCATGTTATGAATATACACCATGAATAAAAGTCATGAAATCATGAATCAGCTTGCTATGATCCAACGTAACGCCACTTTGGCGTTAGGTTTTTGATTTATGATGACGAAAAGTGGCATCTTGATTCATGAAATCATGAAGCATCTGATTAGAAACCATAACCTAAATTCATGAAAACATGCACTACTATTCATGATTATTGGCACCTGTCATTTATGATTCCAATTTTAGTGACGAAAACGGGCAGATTGATTCATGAAATCATGAAGCAATTCGTTTGGAATAACGAAAAAATCAGGAAAAAATGAACATTATTCATGGTTTCACATAGGTACAATGAAGCGAGTTCATGGTAACATGAAACATATTTATGAATATGAGAAAAAACGGATTCTTTCAGGTATTTAAAGCGGATTCTTTCAGGTATTTGATAAGTAAATTCATTCAATAGTTTTTGGTTTTGTTTTGTTTTATGTATGTTACGGAAATGGCATTGTCCGAAGAATCTCCAATCGCTGATTGATCTTGAGTTCCACGTCACCCGCAGTCTATATGAAAAAAAAAAGAAAGTAACCATAGAAATATGAACTCAACAACAAAATAGCACCAGATTGTTGAATTTTGAAGAAAATTTGTTAGTGACTATCGTAATCACAGTTTTACGAGAAGTCTCGTTAATATAGCAATAAAAAAAAACTGTTTTATTTCTTGGATAAATTAAAAAAAAATAGTACATGAAAAATAATCTGCACATAATTTTAATTATAATCTACAAGTAATTCTAATAGTTTTGATTTGCCACACATAAACATAATCCCCATTAGAAGGTCAAATGAAAATTATGTGTCAAATAAATAATATGTGCGGCCACACATGGATTTTAGATGGAATCAAAAGAACTATGTGTCCTGCACATAGATTTCATTGTACAAAGCAGATTGCAAAAATCTATGTGTGGACACATAGAATCTATCAGTAAAATATTCTCAGTGTAGAGATTGATAGAGGAGGTTCTGATTCTATCGTCCACATCGGTATACATCTTCTAGGCCCCATTGACATTGACTCCACCTCCAGGAAATTTGGTAGAGTTGGAGTAAAGTCGGAGCGTCTGTGGGCAAGTTGTTCGACAGGTTTGTCAGACGGTTTGCCAAATCTGTCGTACAGCTTCCCCATAGACACTCCGACTTTACTCCAACACGATCAAATTTCCTGGGGGCGGAGTCAATGTTGTACAACATGTCGGGGCGTGTGTGGGCCCCCTAAAGGGTAGGGAACGGATCAATCACCCCACGACCCTATTCCAATCATGGGAACAACAAGAACTTACGGCGCTCATTTTTTGTAGTATGATGCTTTAAATAACATTGCTTTACATTTACATGCTTTAATTGCTGCTGTCTTGACTTGACCGTGAATTGACAGTTACAGTGATTGACGTATAGGTCGGAAGTAAGTTTGGAAGTCGAAAGTCAGACTTTCGAACTTTAATTTAGTGAATAGTCTTTAAAGCTGTCGATTTACAAAGATTTTCTAACTTACCTCCACTTCCACCGTTGGATTAAGTTTCCGCGTATCTCTTACTATGAGGATCCTTACAATAACAATAGTTACAAACACAAATACCTTCTTGGATTTTTGTTTGACAGCTCCTCCGGGTGGGGTGGTTCGGCGTGTGCCAGAACCGGTTAATTCTTAAACGTTTTGTGTAAAGAGGTGGGTAGTAAAATAAAATAAAGTACTCTCTTTGTTGTCCATCATTCTTTAGTAGCAAACTATTTTTTTTCTCCTTTTATTGTTTTTTTTTATTTTATTTTATGTGTTGTTGTTTTTTTGTTTGTTGTGTGTAAATTTAAGTACAAAAAACTTTTATTGTTTTTTTTTTGGGTTGTGTGTGTGGGGGGGGGGTGAGGGGTCTTCTGATGATGGTTTTATATCATCATAATACTACTATTATTGTTTCGCAATCTAAAGGTCGGTATCGTGTTCGAAAGAAATTTCTTTTTCTATCCCAAACCCATGTTAAATTCTGTTTACTAAAACGGAAAAGTAAAGAATCGTAAAGAAATTTCAGCAGCAGTATCAACCTGCAAAGAACGAAAAATAAAATTTGAATTTGTAAGGTTTCCACGCAAACTAATGGGAGCTGTCAATTTTACTTTCGGAAAAATATTCCGCTGGATTATTCCGCAAGTGAAGGTGACATTTCGTTCCATGCAGATCAATTGTCAAAATTCCGCTTGGTAATATTGAACAAAATTCAGTAACCTCTTTACTTTTTAAATCGATACTGGCCTTAAATTCAATTGATCGAATCAAACGGTTTGCAACCCCTTTTTTTTTAGCCCGCTCGCTGGGAAAAAAAACAAGATTTTTTTAGGAATACAGGGGAGTTGATTTTAAAAAACATGTTTTTTTATTTTTTGGATTTATGTTATTGAAAGCTATGTTTACAAGGAACGTTTACAACATTTCTCTTGAAATGACCCCCCCTTTGTACTCCTTAACGAGCTTCAAACGTTTCTCGAACGCGTCGCAGGCGGCACGCACGGACTGCATGGGCATTTCGTCCCAGATTTTGAGAATTACCGTCTTGAAATGATCCAAAGTGCTGACCTTGTATTCGTTCAGCTTCGCCATCATATAGGACCAAACAAAAAAGTCGAGAGGATTCAAGTCCGGGGAGCTGGGAGGCCACAAAGTTTTGTCCAGAAAGTCGGTTAAATTGTCCCGACACCAGGCTTGAACCACATTTGCCGTATGGGCTGGTGCACCGTCCTGCTGGAACACGTAGTGCTCATCGCCGTAGAGGCTTCGGAGACTGGGGGCAACAACCTTTTCCAAAACCTCAGTTTTGTAGTACGCCGCGTTGATTTTGACGTTTTTTTCAATAAACACCAAGGGTAGCTTACCACGTTTGCATACTGCCCCCCAAACCATCACCGACGCGGCACTTTGGAACCGAGGGATGTTTATATTGGATTCAGGAATGCTGTCCCTCGATGGCGCCCACACCCGGTCATTTTGCACATTGTGCGGCTGCTGCAGCACGAACAGTTTCTCGTCCGAAAAACAAACTCCTGACCAGCGTGCCGAGAGAGGATCCTCTTAGCTCGATCCAACCGCTTTTTGCTGGTAGCCTCCGAAACGCCATGGACCTTACGTTTTTTGTAAGGCCTGAAACCAAGGTCCTTGGTGAGTATGGTGTGAGCGGTTCCAATGGAAACGTTGAGATCTGCAGCCGTTTTCCGGATTGAGCGGTTCCTTTTGCGCCGAATTCGCTCCCTCACGATCTTGATGACCCGTGGCGTCCTCGCTGAACGCGGCCGACCGGATCTCGCACGGTCATTGGTCGAGGACGTCTCCCGGTATCGCCTGATGGTCGTGTAGACAAAGTTCCGCTTGACCCCATGCGATTTCAGCAGCCGGAATATATCGCCGGGTCGCTCACCGTTCAAAAAACGCTTAATTACGAAGTCCCGATACTCTTTCATCGCGCGTAACAAACAAACAACAACTAACAGAATGTCAACACCGCGCACATTCGGTAGCGTATGAATGAAGCTAAAGCTGACACCAATACCAATGCAGAATATGTACATGGCGCATACCTAGGCAATGATGAAAACTTGTATTGGAATTTATTGAACACCGTGTGGGGCTGGGGGGGCTTGGTGCGCTCTTTTTTCTTTTTTTTTGTTATAGTTTCTGGGGGGGGGGGGTGGTTATATTATTTTTTTGTTTTTTGAATTGTTTTTCTTTTTAGAAAATTTTAACATTTTAAAATATTTAAATCTTAATTCTATATTCTTTCCAAGATGGTTTGTGGGTTAAAATCTTATCGCGAGCTACACGACAGAACAGCTTAATATTGGTGTCGTGGTGGATTGTATCCCCTCCCCCTTCAATTCCATGGTCGCTTACGATCATGGTACCGTAATTCTCCAACCCAGCTCTTGAGATGACCTCCAACTCCAGTTCCAGAGCCTCATGGCTGCTGCTGCTGTGTACTGTTGCTGCTGCGACAACGCGGTTAGCTGTGGTGTTTGTACACTATGAATAAGTACAAATTAGTTTTTTTTTTCAAACATTTTTCAGGTTTTTCAAACCTTACCTGAAAATCACCGCCGACCGATAGGCACGCTTTGATTGAATTGATGAAATTTTTTGACAGCTTTGTGTTACGCTTATAGAGCAACCATGAATCGAGTTCATAGATGCGTTTGTTTTTGTTCATGATTTTTGGTATTTCAGTTATGAAGCATGAATGAGGGTCATGATTCCATGACTCAGCGATATGATATTTTATTCCGAGTTGGATTCATCTAAACGGGAATTGATTTATAATAACGCTTGTGGTGATCATGACTCATGTTCATGCGAGCAGATGTTATTATTCATGATAATTGTGGTTTCCGTCATGATATCATGAAGCATAGTCATAATGTCATGAAGTGACACATTTTATGATTTCATGAATTTTTATTCATGAATCCGGCAATGGATTTTTTTCCGTGCAGTCTTATTCACAGTTCGCCATATCTTAGTAAGGATTCGATTAGAAGGTCTGTATCCGCAATAATCCGGACACCTCAAAACATGAATGCAACATAAATTTCGCATTATACAATTTCTCGTCGTAAGGTTGTTTATTTCCAGATTCATGGGATGTGTTTTAACAATTCGTGAAGACAAAACATAGTTATTCGGTATTTGACATAAAATTTTCGAACTTTCCGCTTAACTCCGTCCATTTAGGGTTTGTACAGTGATCAAAACTCTTCCCAGAAATCATTAGATAGCCGTCTTTGTGCACCAAATATTTGCTGGAAGTGTTTGATGTCTTTGATTCCTTGCTTCTAAAAATAATTCACATAAATTTCGAATTAGCTTCCGCTTCATCAGAACCCAATATCTCTCGATTGGTCGTAGCTCTGGGTAATTTGGCGGGTTTGAGGTTTTTGGTACAATGTTCACTTGATTTGCTTGGTACCACTCCATCACAGTTTTAGCATAGTGGCATGATGCCAAATCGGGCCAGAACAAAGGTTTTTCTTTGTGAATTTTTATGAAGGGTAGCAATCGCCACTGCAGACACTCTTTCTGATAGATCTCCTTGTTGATTGTGCCTGTAGTGACAAAAGATTTACTCTTTATGCCACACGTGCAAATTGCTTGCCGCACAAGGTATTTTTTGGGAAATTTCGATGCCTTCTTCGTTCTGAAATGCTCAGCTGTAGCATTTCTGGCCATAGCAGAATAAAAAACCAGCCCTGGAAGCTGCTTGAAATCCTCCAGGACATAAGTTTCATCGTCCATAACAACGCATGAAAACTTCGTCAAATATTCGCAGTACAAACGTCGAGCCCGTGATTTTGCTGCCAAGTTCTGTTTGTCGTTGCGATTTGGAACTGTTTTTACTTTATACGACTTAAGTCCCAAACGTTGTTTTGATTTTTGGACAAAATCAGGCGACATCCCTATTTACGAGCCACCGTTCGAATGGAGAGATTTGGGTTTTTCGTTAATATCATTTTCACCTTTCGGTCCATGACAGGATCAGCGCGTCCAATGTTTTTGTCACTTCTCGGTTTCCTCTCCACCGTCAAACGTTCCGAAAATGATTTGACCACATCGTGAATAGTGGATTTATGCAAATCCAATGTTGTGGATACAGCCTTATGTCGAACGAACAGTCCAAGGCTAGCCAGAATGTATTGGATTAGATAGAGTTCCATACCGCCGACATTCTGGTAGTAAACTTGCAGTCCGTGCACACTGAGACCGCTACCAGTTTAGTTTGACAATCATTGGTTAGAAGCCGTGTTTACCTCTGCGTCTCCATGATTGTCAAGGGAAGGATAGTTTTGTGTTAGTAAGGCAGGTTATTTTAAGTTCATGAAATCACTGTGGTAAGTGATGCGATCGATGAAAGCGCAGTAGACTGCTTTTTTTTTAATTTTAAATCTAGTGGTGATAAAGAAAAAGGCAAGTGACAAATGGCAAGGAAGGGGACGGGCCTGGGATTGAATTTCCGACCATCTGCTCAGTAAGCAGAACGGGTAACCACTGAGCTACCCAGCCATGTCTTGAACGTAGTGTAACGAACTTTGACTGAAAACAGCAAATTGATCAGCGCACGAAATGTTCAATTTTACAGCTTACTTGCCTGGAATCGGTATTCGGAAGGTCCCATTTTCCAACTCAAACACAGGATCGGGACGGCTGCTGGTCGCTGACAGCGGAGGTTCGACTTTTCGACTGAGAGGAACAAGGGCTTCCTTGGAGCTGTGCGTCCCGGTGTCCAAATTGTCTGAATTAAGCGTACTAGCTTCGCCGAATGTAGAGGAAGGTCAAAGAGAAGATTACGATCTTCGTTGGGGCTTGTGGCAAGTGTGCGTTCCGGCCTGAACCAAACGTAGGGTTTATGGTCGTTTACTCCATTGATACAATCTCTTTCACTGAGAGCCCCAGTAGACCTTTAGACACGGCAGCAGGTGGTGGTCGCCAAAAATTTTGACTTGTTCTGTTTCCGGAGAACTCCCAGTAAATAATACCTTTTGGCCATGTTGAGTTAGACAACGCTTTGGATTTCAAGTCCATGCTTATCCCAATTTTGAAAGAGACGAAAGATAATGTACTTGCGTCTCTACGTCTGGCCACCAGCTGGACGACTTGTACATCCTCTGTACCAAGGCGTTTCTTTGCTAATGCACAAATCTGTTCGGCTGAGACTTCTTTCGCTATCCGAGACAGATTTAGCCAGTGTTAGAAATCAGACACCAGCCTAAAATCGGAAATTTGTCGCAACACAGGCATCATGTTTGGCATACCGCAAAAAAACAGGGTTTCATCTCAGGTTTCTATGATTGTACAGGTAGCCTTGGTAGCTCGTGGTGCTCTATAAACAATTGACCCTTTCACTTTTGATATTTTACAGCTTTTATATGTTCAGCTGTTGTATTTCCTAGTGTTAAGGTAAGTTTATATTTATTTACAAATCAACACGTAGGATGTTCTCGAAACCTGGGGCCTTCATGTTCTTTGTGGTTTGAATATAGGTCAGCTGAGATCTCAAACTCCTCTGAGAAATCGTTGCGACTTACGTGGATTTTGTTCGCAAGTTCGCTTACGACAGCTTCGTGCGAATTGATGATGTTTTGTTCCGAGATTGTTCTCTGCAGGAGTTATCAAGCGATGCGCAATTGTATCAAATCTATAGTGGGTCTATCAATGGGTACAAAGTTGCTCACCTGATCTATCACTGGGATATGTTGCTCCCGGGCCAGGGAGATCGCTTGTTCGATGCTCTGCAGTTGCCTATCAAAGTCATCATCCGACTCAAGGTGCACGTCAACGTGCTGTCGGAATCTCTCCCATGTGATGCGCCTGGTGATCCGATGTCGATTGACCGCAACTTCGGCCACCACTGGATAGTGGTCCAAGTTGAGCTCTTGGTGTACGACCGGCTGGGCGCTGTTGTTTCCCATGTTGGTGAGGAAGTGGGCCCTGGATCTGCTCAACCAGGTGGGAGTATCCTGGCTCAGGAGGGTGTAATGGCCCTCTTCTAGGTCTCCCTGTAGAATGCTGCCGTTTTGGTTGCACCGGGTGGTCCCCAGGTTTCATGTTTCGCGTTCAGGTCACCGGCGATGATAAACTGCCCCTGCCTCCAAATTAGTTTGCGGATGTAAGTTTCGTAGGACCGTTGTTGTTCCGGTTGCGTAACTGGCTTGCTTGGGACAAAAGGCCGCGAATATGGTGATAGGGTCGACGGCAGATTCTACCACAACTCCGATGGCTTCGGTAAACTGCAGCTGGAAGCTCGATAGCAAGTAGCAGTAGATGTTGTTGCGCAAGGCGATTGCAACTACACCTCCAACAAAGCCGCAACGACCAAGTCGCACAATCCGATAACCTGGGCTGGAGACTTGATGTTCATCTCCGTGACGATGGCACTGTCAATGTTCTTTCTGTTAAGGAAGTCACCGAGCTCAATTACTTTGTTCCGGATGCAACAAGCATTCCAATTAAGAATGCTGATGGCGCGTTTACGGTCCATACTTAAACATGAAGGTTATCGTCACTGCAACCCGGATTGTACCAGTCTGGCGGAGAAGCAGGCGTGGCGGCGGCGGTGGCTGCCGCGAATCGTTGCTAAACGGAGGTTGCTGGGTGGTTGGTCTGGCGGTGGTTTGAATAGAGCGGTGGCAGGTTTGGGTACCAGAGCATCGAGAAATGCTCCTCGTTCATCGGAAGTGGCGGACGGCGTTGACCAAGCCGGGCCTTGGTGGATGCCGGCTTGTGGATCGCCAAAAACTCTGCACGTTTGGAGCAGGATTGAATGCTGCTCTCGTGATTTGCGTCACTGTTGGCGCACTTCAGTGGGGCACTTTCGTTCATCGTGGCACAATCCTTGGTGGCGTGCGCTCCGGCACACTTGCCACACCGCGATTTCATGTGGCAGTTTCAGGTTCCGTGTCCAAACGCAAGGTAGTTGCCATAGTGCGTTGCGTCAAGTTGTGCAGTTTCGGGCGCTATCCTTCCCACTCTGCGAAAGTAAAGGGTGTTTCTATCAAAATTCGGTCGATTTAAACTTTACGTATTTCGTTTCATCGTACATTAAAAAATATTGGAATGCCCCTCATTTTGAAGATGTGTGCGTGTAGCATCATGCCTTTATTTTGATTTTGAGATTAGCACTTCAGTTATCAAAATGTCGTCGAAGGAAGAGAAGCAACGCATCAAAATTTTGCACGTGCATGGCGAAAATCCAAACTACTCTCACGCCAAGTAGGCGAAATAGTTGAATGTGGCTAAATCAACTGTTGCCAACGTATTTAAAGTGTTCGGTGAACGTTTGTCGACAGCCAGGAAAGCTGCCCAAGCAACACACAAGTTTTATAACGGTTGAAAATACTTTTATATAACTAGATTTGGTTATAAAGAATCTTTCTCAACATTAAAGCATGACGATGTGTTAGTCGGGTGGATCGGGGGGAAATTTAAAACCGGAGGCCACAGCGACGACAAAAAGAGTTGTCCGCTGTTTCGAGCGGAACCCCAACCTCTTCGTCCGATATGTCGCAAAGAAACTGGGAGTGGCGCCTTCAACCGTGGATAGAGCTAAAAAACGAGCTGGAATGTTGACTTACAAGAAAGTGGTGACTCCAAATCGCGACGATAAACAAAACACGTCGGCCAAAGCACGATTGCGAAAGTTGTGCACGACGATGCTGACATAGTTTGATTGTGTGGTACAGGACGATGAAACTTACGTCAAGGCAGACTTTGAACAGCTTCCAGGACAGTAATTTTATACGCCAACCGGACTGGGAAAGGTGGCAGATATTTTCAAGCACATTAGACTGTCAAAGTTCACGAAGAAATATCTGGTGTGGCAGGCCATCTGTACCTGTGGCTTGAAGAGCAACGTTTACATTGCGACCGGAACCGTCAACCAGGAAATATACCTGAGCGAGTGCCTATAAAAACACGTCTACTGCCTTCCCTGAAGCGACACAATTGTTCCGTTCTATTTTGGCTGGATTTGGCATTTTGCCATTACGGAAAAAAAGGCCATGGAGTGGTATGCTGCCAACAACGTTCAAGTGGTGCCCAAGGACAAGAGCCCTCCCAACACGCCAGAGCTCCGCCCAATCAAACAATATTGGGCCATCGTCAAGCGGAACCTTAAGAAGACTCAAAAAGCTGTTGTGAGCGAGAAACAGTTCAAGGCAAACTGGCGTTCTGCAGCGAATTTAAGTGGACAATGAGACTGTACAAAATCTTATGACAGGTGTTAAATGAGAGACCAGGCAATTTGCATTCGGTATAAAGGAAGCTTATCTGAATATTTCACCCTTATTCTATATTAACTGAACTTGAAAAAGGAAAAGAATTTGACCTTTTAATAAAAACTTTGATCGACTCACACACATTACTGTTTGACCAAATTTTGATCGGAACACCCTTTATTGAAGAGAGCCCGCGTTTTCATCAGGTCCCTCAGAATTAAATTGGTCCCGATTATTTACCTGTTGCCGGCGTCTGATGGGGAACACCTTCTACCTCAGAAGATGCCACCGCTTGTAGCTCGACGATGATTGCCTCCGGAGTGAATTCCGGAAGGCCGTGCAAAATTACCTTCGACAGTTTGCTTAGCAGCATTGATGTTTGTTGGGCTGATTTTAGCGATGTCCTTTGACGTGGTGCTGGGGGACTTTTACTTTTTTTCAGGAGCGTGGTAAATTGATTGCTCGCTAATAGTCGGGCACTAAGTGGGTATTTTGATTTTGGAATTAACTCTTCAGTTGTCAAAATGCCGTCCAAGCAAGAAGAGCAGCGTATCAAAATTTTGCTCGCGCATCGCGAAAATCCGAGCTACTCGCACGCAAAGTTGGCAAAATCGCTAAAAGTTGCCAAATCAACCGTTACAAATGTAATTAAAGTGTTTGGGGAACGTTTGTCGACAGCCAGGAAGTCTGGATCGGGGGAAATCGAAAACCGGAAGCCGCTGAGACGACAAAGAGAGTTGCCGGTAGTTTCAAGCGAAACCCTAACCTATCTCTCCGAGATGCCGCAAATAAGCTGGGTGTATCGTCTACAACCGTGCATCGAGCCAAAAAACGAGCCGGAATATCGACTTACAAGAAGGTAGTGACTCCAAATCGCGATGATAAACAAAATACGACGGCCAAAGCGCGATCCCGGAGGCTGTACACGACGATGCTGACGAAGTTTGACTGCGTGGTAATGGACGACGAAACCTACGTCAAAGCCGACTACAAGCAGCTTCCGGGACAGGAGTTTTATACGGCAAAAGGAAGGGGAAAGGTAGCAGATATTTTCAAGCACACGAAACTGTCAAAGTTCGCAAAGAAATATCTGGTTTGGCAAGCCATCTGTGCCTGTGGCTTGAAAAGCAGCATTTTCATAGCTTCCGGGACTGTCAACCAAGAAATTTACGTGAAAGAGTGTTTGAATAAACGTCTGCTGCCTTTCCTCAAGAAACACGGTTGTTCCGTACTGTTTTGGCCGGATTTGGCATCTTGCCATTACGGTAAAAGGCCATGGAGTGGTACGCCGCCAACAACGTGCAGGTGGTTCCCAAGGACAAGAACCCTCCCAACACGCCAGAGCTCCGCCCAATTGAGAAATACTGGGCTATTGTCAAGCGGAACCTAAAGAAGACCAAAAAAACTGCTAAGGACGAGCAGCAGTTCAAGGCAAACTGGCTTTCTGCGGCGAAGAAGGTGGACAAGGTGGCTGTACAAAATCTGATGGCAGGGGTCAAGCGTAAGGCCCGGCAATTCGGATTTGGAAAAGCGGAAGCCTAACTGAATATTTTTCCTGAATTTTATACTAATTGAACTTGAAAAAGAAATTTAATTTGATTTTTAAATAAACGATTTCACCGATTTACACGCGTTTTCCCTTGACCAAATTTTGACCGTATCACCCTTTATTCGCGTAAAAGGTGGGAAGGTCTCTTCGGGTGGGTGGGGGTGGTGGGGGAGGGGAAAGGGGGGGAAAAGGGGGGGTAGGGACCTTTGTTGTGGGGGGTCGGGGATATCGGGGGGAAAAATAGGGGGGGGGGAAAAAAAAAATAGGAGGACGAACGCGAGGCGTGTGTTTTGTTGTTTTTGTTTATTTCATATAGTATTGTGGTAAATTCCCCCAACAAACACTCCTCTTCTTACGTTCTAGTAGTAGCAAAAAGCTGCAGCAGATGCAACACGGGCAACAGTAGCACGCTTCATGAATACGAAATCGAGCAATAACACAAGAAATATTAAAATATTAATCAATGGCCCTCGACACTCGCTCTGCTTTTCGCCACGCTGCGCCAGGAAGAGAGAATATTTAATTTCGCAATTCTGCAACAAACCCATTTCATACTGTTTTTCTTCTTTCCTCCCCCTTGCAGGCAGAGTTGACAGTGAATCGTAATTGAAATTCCGCGAAGTGCGACCTCTTGCTCATTTCCACTGTTTGAACCGAGTGCAACGACGATGAAACCGAGGGAAAGTTAGGCACCAAGTTATGGAATTGGAGGTAAACATAATCTGAGCAAATAGATCGAAAGAGTGCAGAAGTGAACGTTTCATGGAAGTTTTATTTTAACCTCAACTTTCCAACCACCGACCTTTCTCGTTTTTTTGCTGCCCTCAAGTGGATTCATAACTGTCGACGATCGTCGAGTCAATGTTGATGTTTGGGTTGGCATCAAAGTGGAAAACCGCATGGAAAAGTTCATCGAAGAATAATATTTGTGAAAATTGATTGCTTTCGAGTGAAAAAATAAGGAATAGAGGAGAACCGGTGAAAATATTGAATATAAATCAAGAATAATACCAAAACGGAAATTGATCTCGCAGGGCATGCGGAAAGCAGCAAATATAAACGAATAGGATAGCTGAAACGAAGAAGAGAGCAGACAGCTAAAGTGGGAAAAAAAAGTTTGGAAATTCATATCAGTGACGAAAGGAGCCAAAAGCAATCGGAATAGTTGAACAACTAATGTAATCAAACTACAATTATGCCAAATCTAACTTTGAAAAGAAATCATATTCCTCACAGTGGGCTGACAATCTTCCGTAAAATCCGATAGAAAATATCCGAAACAAAGTTGATGAAAAAAGAAGAATCATACTATCACAAGCCAAATGGAAAAAGGCAGCTTGTGTGACGAATGATATCGCTCAGTGAGTTGAATGTTGTGTTTTGTGCAGTATAGAAGATATCGACCAGGGATTGGTAATTGCCCGTAGGCAAAAAAAAAAAAAGGTTCCTAGTCCCGGTCCCAATGATCGAAATCAGTGCACACTCGATTGAAGTCAATGGTCGTGATTTATTGTGTGTTTTTATGGATCCATAACAACCATCATCTATCCTATAGGTGTCGTTATTGTTGCCGAAGGCTATAGTGCAATAGATGTCTACTTCAGTGCGGTGAATGTTTGTGAGTATTTGTGCCAGGCTTCTGCAGTAGGAGAAGAATAAACGGAGACTCCTGTCCGCCAGTCGGAGTTTGCGTCTATCTATCTGTCTGGATATAGATGATGTAATATTTGTCCAGCCCGGGAGGAAATCAAACGGGACGGATATAAACGAGCACACATTTGGCCCAGAACGATTTCCCACAACGGACATCGATCGTTCGTCAGCTGCAGCTGTCCGAATGGCAAAAGGTGAGACTATTTAGTATCTAGTGTAATGGGTATATGTATTCGCTTGCTTGATGGGTTTATCGCTTAACACGTCTGCAGATTGAGAAGATTGATTTAGGGCGAAGAACTATGGCTGGCGAGTTCTCTTCTGATTTGTTTTGGAGTCCCAAAGGAGTGGGCTCTATTTGCACACATTTGGCTGTGCTTTGAATTTGCTGGTGAATATTCACGTTAGAATGAGGTAATATATGTGTAATTGACGAAGGTATTTATAGACTGACTCTAAATAGAGCCGTATTTGACAGTTACAGACAGTGAAAATTTGTGTCTACTCTTTTTCCAGGAAAATCTTCATGAGCGTAGAGAAAATCGAGATATACTTCACTGTTGAAGGTGACCAATGGTTATGAAGAAGAATATTTGCTTGCTTAACCGATTTACTAGTCTAGTTTCTACAGGCTGAATTTTATATCATGTCCGGATATGATTGATGATTCTTTAAAATAAGTGCTTTTCTGTGCAGTTTTTGAAAATAATCGATCTACTGGCTCTACCTGAAATGTTGCGCTAAAGCTATGTCCATTTAGAATCCGGAATAATAAAATCATCTGTATCTTGGTAACGGATTGATGTAAAAATAAGTTTAATACATCAAAACAAAGGTACTTGAAAAATATCAATACAAATAATTTCTCTTCGTTTCTAATGAAAATTCGCACTTTCTTCTTTATTCCTCCTATTAAACGCTGCACACCTCCGGAGTCAACTTCCTTGGCACATTTGTTCCACATTTTGGTCATCTGAGTCGCGTCTCGAGCCGTTTTCCACTTTTCTTAAGCTTCCGCTTCATTATTGCCCAAAATCTCTCGATGGGCTGGAACTGCGGGCAGTTGGATGGATTTATGTTTTTATCGATGAAATCTACGTTTTTATCGCGGTCCCACTGGATGACTTCCCGGCTGTAGTGGAAACTCTCCATATCTGGCCAAAACTTCACGGGACCTTTATGGGCTTTAATGAAAGCTAGTACGCGGTTTTTGAGGCATTCTTCCTAGTACAGCTTCGAGTCTATCTTCTTATTCGTCACGAACACTTTGGTTTTTGCTCCGCAGCAGCATATCCCTTGCCAAATCATCCGTTTTTTGGCAAATTTGTCCATAAAAGCAAACTTAAACTTCGCAGGAACATCTCGTGCCGTCGCCATGTAGAATTTTTGGCCAGGAAGCTGTCTGAAATCCATTTTGACGTTGGTTTCATCGTCGATGAGCAGGCAGCCTTGGTACATTGCTTCAACGTTCTGTTTGGTTGCTTGCTGGCTCGATAAGAACGATATTCTGCTCGAAAACGAATTCTTCGAACGGTACTGCAAGCAGCAGCGTATTTTTGTGCGATTTCATTATCTGATAGTCCAGGATTTGCTCTGACGGTTCTCAACACCTTCTGGTTCAGCTTGCGGTCTGGTATTGTCTTTACATATAATTATATAACTCCTAAAGATCTTCTGATATTTTTGTATACTGTTTAGCTCCATCTGACATGAGAATAATTTTTTAGCAATGTATTGAATTTTGTTTTATGAAATCTAGCAATTTTGATGTAAACAACTGAACTTCTATTGAGTCATGAGTCAATACTTCAGGTATTCTGATAAAGCTTTTGTATTCCAATTTATTGTCCTGCTTGTTATATACTTCAAAAGGGTGTATAGTTGCTTGAGCATTATTCCAATGGTAATTCTTAGCTTTATTTTGAAAAATAAAAGAATAATTTTCTGATAAGTCACAATTACTGCACCCTCTTTTAGGGAATATTTTTTGTTTCGCAGAAAAAAAGATGGTTGCTTATAAATGAAATCATGAGTTATAAGCCTACCTAATTTTTCAACAAAATACGGAACAAACTCGTCTACAGACGAGTTTTCCATGTTACAAAGATCAGTTGTTAACCACTGCTGGAAAACAACATCATCTTTGCCATCCCATTCTAAAACTGATGGATGTTTTCTCTAGGTATCGACCTTCTGTGTGAATACATTTTTCACATGCCCGGAAATAACAATCTGTAGTTCTGATTGGGATACAGCAAAGAATTTTGTCAATAATTTATTTTGTGGATCAAATTTTGCACTATTAATCATCAATATAACATTTTCATAAATAGTGCAAACACACACATTAAGTGTGCCTGTACTATCCAGAAGTATACCTTGTTTATGTCTGAGCTGAGTGAATGAAGTTAATCCAATTTTAAGGTCTTTGCATTTTTCTTTAAACATCATGTATCCTTCTTTCAAAGACATCATTAATAAACGCTTCTGTACATGTCCTTTCTTACCATTCCGGATTTCAGAAACATAATCATTAGTTCCTGGCATAGCCCTACTGATTTCATCGCTGTCGAAGAATTGTGAAACTTTTTGCCTGTCGCCATCACTTAATCCATGACCACTTCGTAATTCAGCAGTACAAATAATACTCTGAGCTCTCACAAGGCGTTCGAGTTGTTTCTCTGAGTGATGCGATGCATTGAACTCACCTACGATTTTATTCACTGACTATGACTTGGGAAGTACCGATAAAACTTTTAATTGGTAACTTCTTGTTGTAGTAGGTGAATTGAACATCTCTTTCAACTGCATCATCATTTCATCGAAAGCTTCCTCTTTTACACATTTTTACGAACTGCTTAGGAGAATTCTCTGGATTTTTTTTACGCACTAATTCACACTCCGTGTATTCCTCGACGAAATTGATGATAAAGGGTGATACGGTCAAAATTTGGTCAAGGGAAAACGCGTGTAAATCGGTGAAATCGTTTATTTAAAAAATCAAATTAAATTTCTTTTTCAAGTTCAATTAGTATAAAATTCAGGAAAAATATTCAGTTAGGCTTCCGCTTTTCCAAATCCGAATTGCCGGGCCTTACGCTTGACCCCTGCCATCAGATTTTGTACAGCCACCTTGTCCACCTTCTTCGCCGCAGAAAGCCAGTTTGCCTTGAACTGCTGCTCGTCCTTAGCAGTTTTTTTGGTCTTCTTCAGGTTCCGCTTGACAATAGCCCAGTATTTCTCAATTGGGCGGAGCTCTGGCATGTTGGGAGGGTTCTTGTCCTTGGGAACCACCTGCACGTTGTTGGCGGCGTACCACTCCATGGCCTTTTTACCGTAATGGCAAGATGCCAAATCCGGCCAAAACAGTACGGAACAACCGTGTTTCTTCAGGAAAGGCAGCAGACGTTTATTCAAACACTCTTTCACGTAAATTTCTTGGTTGACAGTCCCGGAAGCTATGAAAATGCTGCTTTTCAAGCCACAGGTACAGATGGCTTGCCAAACCAGATATTTCTTTGCGAACTTTGACAGTTTCGTGTGCTTGAAAATATCTGCTACCTTTTCCCTTCCTTTGCCGTAAAAAACTCCTGTCCCGGAAGCTGCTTGTAGTCGGCTTTGACGTAGGTTTCGTCGTCCATTACCACGCAGTCAAACTTCGTCAGCATCGTCGTGTACAGCCTCCGGGATCGCGCTGTGGCCGTCGTATTTTGTTTATCATCGCGATTTGGAGTCACTACCTTCTTGTAAGTCGATAGTCCGGCTCGTGTTTTGGCTCGATGCACGGTTGTAGACGATACACCCAGCTTATTTGCGGCATCTCGGAGAGATAGGTTAGGGTTTCGCTTGAAACTACCGGCAACTCTCTTTGTCGTCTCAGCGGCTTCCGGTTTTCGATTTCCCCCCGATCCAGACTTCCTGGCTGTCGACAAACGTTCCCCAAACACTTTAATTACATTTGTAACGGTTGATTTGGCAACTTTTAGCGATTTTGCCAACTTTGCGTGCGAGTAGCTCGGATTTTCGCGATGCGCGAGCAAAATTTTGATACGCTGCTCTTCTTGCTTGGACGGCATTTTGACAACTGAAGAGTGAATTCCAAAATCAAAATAGGAGCAACATTCTACACACACACACCTTCAAAATGAGGGGTGTTCAGGTTTTTTAAATGCAAAATTGAAAGAAATACGTCAAGTTGATATTGACCAAATTTTGACCGTATCGCCATTTATGCTCAAGGTTTGAACCATAAAATTTAATTTATTCACATTATGTGGACCTTGCAGCTCATGCGACTGACTCCAATGGCTGTACCGCTTCTAAAGAGTAAAATAAACAAAAAGTTATAATTGACATACGATATGTTACTAAAACATTTTTACCCAGATTTAAATGGATAAATTATGGAGAAAAAAAAAACCTAATGTATCATCCGTTTTCTGATGACTTGTTGACGGTTGTGAGTTCTTGAAATCCTGATCACAATTTGCTTCGTTTCCATCTGAACGTCTCTTTCAAGTGGTGAAAAGTTCCTATCATGCGTCAAAATTTTTGGGCATGACTCACAAATACGCATTGTTTTATCCAATTTGTGGTCATATCCCCAGGAATGTATGTATTACTGCCACAAGAATTTACGTAACATACCATCAGCTATGGTTACGTTAATTCTTGTGGCTGCACCTGGGATTATTGATACGTGCACAACATTTAATTCTGATACTTAAACCACTTTGTTCCATTATGATAAGCTACTTTCACAACTAATCATGTAACCATGACCACTGTCATTATGATGCTTTGCTTAAATAGTAAAGTATGTGGGTAGAAATAATGTATTTCATTGAAATCTATACCTAAGATCAAGTGATAAAATGTACTGTACTATTTGAGTTAACTTAGGTATACATCACTGATAAAAAAGCAATGATAATATTTATGTGTCCGACACATGATTTTTTGCAATGCGATCAAAAAATAATAGCTATTTGTAATCACACATACTTCCAACGAGTACACATAACTACTATGTGTGACCACACATACTTTTCATTTGCCTCATAAACTTCATATGTGTTTCTCAGAGGGTTCTGTTTATGTGTGAACACATCAGTATTATGTGGAATTTTCTATGGATATTTGCCAATAAATATGTGTGGATTATTTCCCGTGTACGAATGCAAAACTTTATTTCTACCCATTATTTAACTGTATGTAACGCAACGGTTATTTTAGGTTGGAAATTATGTACATTGGCAGTGTTAATCATCAAAAGTGTTTGCTAATAAACAGGATCAACCACCTGATTTAATTGTATTATCACTAAAGTATCAAAAAAAAAAATAAAAATAAGCCCTTTCCAAATGGTATCCTTGATTTTCCAAACATTCAAAGTCCCTTAAAAAATCCAAATTGTCACGTCACTTTTAATTAAACTTAATTGTCTTCTGTGAGGTGGTTAGGACCAAATTATAAGACGAGATGGCACGATACACGATAAAACTAGGACATGAAAATGATGTTGTTTGAAAAACTTTTTTTCCTTAAAGGTGCCCATCTCGCGGTGTATAGTGAACTTCTAGACAATTATATTGCTTTTATTGAGAAAAAATTTCGTCCGATTCTATGATAGCTATTGACTTTGAATTTAACCTTTTTTTTTAGCGTGTTAGAATGGATTTTACAATTTTTACAATTTTTTCATACTATTTCGGACAATTTTCTGAAAGTCATTCACACATCACTTTTTTGTAAGTCTTGTCCTTTTTGAGTTACGTTGATTTAAAAAAATCGGTCAAAAAACTTAAGCCCTTACATTGGATTCTGAGAGGGTGCGGCCAACCACTGGATGAGTTGGCGTGAAATTTGTCAAAGCTGAACCCATAATTTTCAAACGGTTTTTATTGGTTGATTCTTTGGAGGAATGAAACTGGTCTAAATAGGGTGGAAGCCAGCTTAAATTAAATTTGTGATGAAATCATAGCGGTTGGTCATTATTGGTTAACAGTAGTTTCTACTACCCTAGCAGCAAAACTGTGGCAAACCGATTAAAATATTTTCAATTTGACTCGTTTAAATCACAATCAAGTTATGGCAACCAATTATGGCCGTTTTGTGATGCTGGGGTAACCAATAATTGTTTATGACTGAAGAGAAAATTTGTACATTACTATTCAGAGAACCAACAATAAGATGTTTTGTTACAGTCCAAACCTGTTAATTTGGAAATAATTGACGAAGATCATTATTAAAGAAATCAAATTCAAGAAGAAGTCCACCGTAATTGGATTTACTGGAAGTCTGCAAGATGGACGGAAGCAAGTTCGCCATTGAAAGGTTGGACCAGCGCAACTATGAGAGCTGATGAAGTACGTGAAGGACACTACCCCGGTGCTGCAAACTGATTCTTTGAAGAAAGGTGACAAGAAGACTCGGGTGACAATAGCGCTACTCGACGGAACGAACCAGCGAAAATGGATCCAGAGGTGCACTACTGCGAAGCAAACCTGGAAAGTATTGGAAGACTATCAAAAGTCAAGCACGCTGTCGGTCCTAGCCATGTTACGGCGAGTGATCAACAAGCAATATACGGAAGGAGAAGATCTTGAACAGCACCTTCAAGATATGGAAAACTTGTTCAAACGAATCTCAAACGCCAGACAAGATCACGATGCTGATGGTATGAGAAAGCATGCAGAAGTCGTTCAACAATCTAGGGATTGCGTTGGAGAACCGGCTGGATGCTGAACTGACCATGGAGCTAATAAGAGGAAAACTGATTGATAAAGCCCTTAAGAGGCGAGAAAACGTTCGTAGTGAGCCTTTCTTTAAAGTTCAATCCGGATCGAAACAGATTTTGTGCTACCATTGCAATAAACCGGACCAGGGCAATGAATATAAGCACTAGGACAATACGAACATGGAACAACCAGGGCCGTCATCATCGTCCCAGAAGAATAGATCCTAGCAATGTTAAGCAAGAATACCCTTGCATATTATCCAATCCCGACGGGCATTGATATTCATTGTGGTTTATTGAATTTTATTTCAGAAATTTTGAAATTCATATTGAAAATTAACCTGTTTTCATAAGTGAATATCAAAGCATTTTGAAAAGCGAACGTTCATGCTTCTGGTTACGTTTGTTGTCACGAGTTATGATTTGATTTTCGCATGGAACTTATAGGTAGTCAATGTTATGTTGCAGCATGACTTTTATCAAGCATGACTTTTATCAAGACTGGTAATTCAATGCGCATGTGAGATAATCATGGTGATATTCTCACCTCGGCCGTTCAGATGCATAGGAGAGATGATTCCCGATTCCCGTTTTTAACCGTTTGCACAATTCCATCACGTTCAGTTATAAAAGATATTTTACAACGTGTTACATTTGGGATCCCCCAATGATCCCCCACCGCATCTCCGAGTGATCATAACAAGCTTTCCATTTGGTTCAGACACTTTTGGACGTTGATGTGGCAGCCTGTTCACAAATAAAATCGGCCTCGACCAAGTCGGCAGAACGCGCCCATACCTCTTTCTGCAGCGAAAAGTAAAGAGGTACTATTTGTTGATTGATTTGTCAAAAAGTTATATTATCTTTTCCCCATTAGAGCAGGGATGCCACTAGGCCGGATGCCACAAGACCGAATGGGCCATCAAGCGAAACAGGGCACTACGCCGATTGGGTCAGTTGGCCGAATGGGTCTTTGGGCCGGATTGATAACTAGGCCAAATAAGTCATTAGGACGAATTGGTTACTCTACAGCGAAAAATATAAAAGTTACAGTTGATGTAAACCGGAGCCATTTGAAAAATTCATCAACGACTCCCTTAAATTGGTTGAAATTCCTGCACATGTACTGAGCAGTCAGACATATTTAAAAACACATGTATTTCCAAATAAATGTTTACAACAAAGTCGGTTTGAGTTTAAAGCTCTCTGCTTTGTCAATTTATAAAAAAGGATGTTCACATGATCGTGTTTTTTCCTTTAACTTTTTATTTATTCCAAATTTTACATTATTTTACATTCATATATTATTCTAGGTGCTCCTGCTAAGTCATTAACATTTCAACCTTGTATGCTATCATTTATATTTAATTGTGTTAATATTAATATTTTTACCTTGTCCATTCAGTATTTTTAACAGCGTTTTTTTTGCCTGCGCGTAAGAATAACTGTTGATTTCTTAAAACTAGTTATTATCTATAGAGAGAATTGATCATTGCAATTGAAGATTGCAATGATTTTTGTCTAAAATTATGAATTATTTTGTTGAACATTTCTTCTAGAGTGTCAACGTTTGAAATTCTATGTAATTCAGTAGTATTGAACCAGGGTGGCAGCTTCAAAATCATTTTTCCCTTCTGAATCCTTTGAAGTGCTTTTTTCCTAGTAGCACAAAAACTAGACCATATTGGCACAGCATAAAGCATGGCAGGTCTAAAAATTTGTTTGAATATTGAAAGTTTGTTCTTCAAACAAAGTTTGGATCTTCTGTGTGTAAGAGGATATAAACACTTTATATATTTATTACATTTGGCTTGAATGCCTCCAATGCGATCTATAAAAGTTAATTTTTGATCAAGTATCAGTCCAAGATATTTTACTTGATTTGACCAAGAAATTGCAACTCCGTTCATAGTGACCATATGACTATTACTAGGTTTCAAAAATGCTGCTCTAGGCTTGTGTGGGAATATTATAAGTTGAGTTTTGGAAGCATCAGGAGAAATCTTCCTTTTTTGAAAATAATCTGTGAAAATGTCCAAACTTTTTTGTAGCCTCCTGGATATAACAAGAAGACTTTTTCCTTTAGCGGAAATGCCTCTGTCATCAGCAAAGCAAGATTTTTGACAGCCTTGAGGTAAATCAGGGAGATCTGAAGTGAAAATGTTCGATAGGGAAGATGTACCTATATTAATCTCATCACTTTGCAATTCATCCTACTTGAAATAAAACGATATACACATGACAGGATTAGTTAGTTATGTTTGTTGTAGTTGTTTAACGTAAGCAAACATTATTAGAAAACGAAACCGATCCTTCAACTGCCCAATTGTTTGATTCATCGTAGGATGAATATAGAAACAATGAGATTAATATGGGGGCAGTTTCCCTAGTATTGGACCAAGAGTACCACCCGGAGTAACAACAGCAGCACCAGCAGACGAATTATCATAATTAAAATTGTGAAATTTACTTGCAAAGTTCTATCAGTTAAGTAGTTTTGAACTAATTTCATGATATAAAGCGGAAAATTGAACTTTTTCAGTTTCGCAATCAAACCTTCATGCCAAACACTGTGGAATGCTTTTTCTATGTCTAGAAGAGCAACTCCAGTGGCCTTCAGTTTTGTACGAGCAAATTAAATTTGTAACTCTCAAAAGTTGATGCGTTGCTGAATGCCCATGGCGAAATCCAAAACGTTCATCAGCAAAAATTGAGTTTGTATTGTTTTTTTTTTTTTCTTTATTTTACGTCGGCCTATTTCCTCACATGGTGACAATCACCGACGCCAGGAAGACGACTCATTCTATTCAAAATTATTTTTTTCAAAAAGGTTACTTATAGAAGAAAGCAAACTGATTGGTCGGTAGCTAGAAGCTTTAGCCGGATTTTTGTCTGGCTTCAAAATAGGTACGACTTTTGCATTTTTCCATTTATCTGGAAAGTATGCCAGATGAAAACATCTGTTAATTAGTTTTACCAAGAAAGACAAAGTACTCTCAGGGAACTTTTTTATGAGGATATAAAAAATCCCATCATCACCTGGTGCTTTCATATTTTGAAATTATTTAGTTATTGTTTTTACTTCATCCAAATCAGTTCCCCAAGAATCATCAAAAATATTTTCTTGAGAGTAAATGTTCAGATACTCCCTGGACACTTGATCCTCAATAGGACAAGTAAGACCCAAACTGAAATTATGAGAGCTCTCAAACTGCTTAACACGTTTTTGAGCTTTTTCCGCATTTGTGAGCAAAATTTTATCGCCTTCCTTAAGCGCTGGTATAGGCTTTTGCGGGTTTTTTTTTTTAAAGATTTCAGAGAGTTTCCAGAAAGGTTTGGAACTCGGATCTAATTTTGACACACTATTTTCAAAATTTTTGTTCCTCAGGGCAGAGAAGCTTTTTTAATTTGTTTTTGTAAATCTCGCCATATGACTTTCATAGCGGGATCACGTGTTCTTTGATATTGACGCCTACGTACATTTTTCAGACGAATCAAGAGCTGAAGATCTTCATCAATTATAACCAAATCGGATTTAAACTCGCATTTTGGCACTGAAGCAGCTCTTGCTCTGTTTATTGAGAAAGCCAGAGATTCAAGAGCATTATTAATTGCATTTCTTGTTTGCAATGGAACATAAGGATCAAAGTTGTTTTCCATAAATGTTCGATATTGATCCCAATCAGTTCTATGGTAGTTGAAAGTAGAAGTGATGGAATTAGAATTGATTTCAAATGTAACTGGAAGGTGATCAGAACCGAAGTCAGCAT